>JBBIGA010000011.1:11517945-11539599 GCA_037576975.1 Alestes dentex
TTTCTTCCTCCAGCCGAGGGAGTTTTTCCTCGCCTCTGTCGCTTCAGGCTTACTCACTAGGGGCTCGGACCTGGACTGTGTAAAGCTGCTTTGTGACAACCTGGTTGTAAAAAGCGCTATATAAATAAAATAGAATCGAATTGAATTGAATAAGATGATTACTTTTTTCACCAAATGACAGTTTGTTAAAAATATGCACTATATGGACAAAAGTATTGGGACACACCTGTTTGTCACTGTTTGGGCTAGGCCGCAATCTTAACGCTTCGGCGTACCAAGACATTTTGGCCAACATGATGCTACTTTGTGGACACAGTTTGGGGAAGAACCTTTTCTATTCCAGCATGCCTGTGCCCCAGCTGACAAAGCAAGCTCCATAAAGACGTGGTCGGATGAGTTCGTTTTGGAAGAATTTGACTGGCCCGGAGACTGTGAGCCAGGCCTTCTCATCCAACATCAGTGCCTGGCCTCATAAATGCTCTATAGAACGAATAGGCACAGATTTCCACAGAGACACTCCAAAATTTTGTGGAAAGCCTTCCAAGAAGAGTGGAAGCTGTTATTATAGCTGCAATGTACGGACCAACTCCATATTAAAGTCTGTGTATTTGAATGCAATGTCATTAAAGTGCCTGTTGGTGTAATGGTTAGGCGTCCCAATACCTTTGTCCATATTGAATATGTATTTAAGCATTAAGCATTTGGCTGCCCATTATAAGAAAAAGCGACCATACAAGCTAACTTGTGGCTTGTCCAGCCTGGGTAGCCCTCAAATGGAGACTACTGCTGAAATATAGCTCTGTACTGTTTTGATTTTGGTATTGAATTAACTGAATTGTGTAACAAGTTGGATTTTAGGAACATCTAGTCTACCAAACAGCAAAAATTAAACTCAAAGTGTAAGACCTCTCTTAGTGCAGTTTCCATGTTCCATGTGGTCTGTGAGGCCGAAGCAGTGTGGTGCACTGCAGCAGTGAGGTTGTTACTAATTTGGCTAATTCTATTTGCAGACAACCAGTATAGTTGACATCAGTGTTTTCATCTTGAGTAATGTCTGAGACCAGCAGATATGTTTAGCAAACCAGTAGTCACAGCAGAGGCGGGGTTCCTGTGTAACTTTCTGACATCCTGATCCAATGTATAACAGAAATTAAGACATATGAATATCATTTTTTTAAACCATTTCTATAACTAATCGTGTATGTGCCCACCTTAACAAGGACTCAGGTGTGTTTTAGGATAATTATTTTTCTACTTCAATGTCAATTATTTTAAATTGTTCCTGCGGAATTGTTTTGTGTAGTTTAGCTAAACTTCTAGTTTCCAACTTTGCCATGTGTTTAACTTTTTAATATGCTTGAACGGGTTGCAGACTTCATTATTGTAATGGGCTAAATTCATTTTCCAAGTCTAGAAATGCAAAGAAAGTCCCACATAAACTCTTACTCCTTACTGCTATAACGCAGTGTATTTACTGCTTGTCCTTGCTCTTCACAATAACGGTTTGATAGCTTCCATGTTCAACACAACTGACTCAACAGTTTTACTCCAGCGCTAGGATTGGGACTCAGACACAATTACTGTGTAAAATAACTATATCCAACATATACAGCTGATCCTTTATGGACTTTATGTAAGCATCTCTTCCCATAGGGATTAAAACAGTCAATCTGGGTGGAATACAAGAGTGTGAATTATAAGTATCCACACATTGTACTATGGATCAAACAGTTTATGGCATGCAGAAGAGTTATGTAATGCAAAATAGTATGCTGGCAAAATTCTTAGAAAAAATAGATTTTTTGAATGGCATATCAATATAAACTTATTTACAAATGTAAGCCATACATGTCAGTCTCTTGATACATGTCAGTTCTTGATCTGTATACAGAGTACGTAATTCAAGTCCATCTGTCAACAGATTGTGGACATAGAAGTCAAACCCCACCAGCTCTTTCTAGTTGGTCGTAATACAGACTGGACTCCAAATTACCATGCAAGGCACCCCAAGCCTGTTGGTGTCCAGTATAAAGGGGGAGTGCTGGGGCTTTGGGTGCTGTCTGTGGGCTCTGGGTGGGGCCCATGCTACTAATAGCAGTTGTGAAACAAGCACTTGGTGTCTTGGTATTCTGAAGGAATGCCAGCTGGGCCTGAGACTGCACCAGGTTCTGGATCAGACTCTGGGTTAAGAGCTGATTTTGATGGGTCTGTGAAGCAAGCTGGTTTGGATGGGCCAGGGTCTGGCCCTGGTTCTGAAGGGCCTGGGTCAGGTTGTGGTGGCTGTTTGGATTAATTCTTTCCCTCCAGTCCTCCTGCTGCTGCCGATGGATCTTCATGTGGGCATTTCTGCTTTTGATCTTGTAAAACATTCTGACAGTTGAGCAGCAAAGAAAAAGAACGATCAATGAGTTGACAGAGATGTCAATCAGGTGTGCTTATTAGAATATTATATGGATGGGTCTGATCTGTGAAATGAGTTGGTGTAATGCAGTTCTACAGTCCACATTTCTGTGTTGTTTTGTCTATTCAATATGTTCCAAATACTTACTTTCCACACTGTTTGCATGGGAAGCTTGTTGCCAGTGATGGTGGATGAATAGGTCTTTCCATATTTATAGGGTTCATCCTGATCTTGGCCTGTGTCATGACCTGTAAATAAATATATATTGAAGATTGTGGCATCTGTTTTTCATCGAAAGACTGAATCGTTACAAGGCTTTTGTAACCTTTTGATAGTGGTAAAATAGTTAAATATGTGGGATGTGTTGAACTGCCTGGGTTGTGTGGAATGCCCGAGGTGTGGGAAGTGAGTGGGATGGCCGCGGTGGGTGATATGGTTGTGGGAGGGCTTGTGGTGGGGGGATGGCCGGGGTGGGTGGGGTGGCCTGTGTGTGGTGGAATGAGTTGTTGATGTGATAGACAGTGAGGGAGGAGTAAGTGTAATAGTGAGTACTGCTTTTCTCCTGCCCTTCCTGTGTTCCAAGGGTGTTTTGTTTTTGTTTTGCTTTATATTATAAAAATACAGAGTAGGTGCATTTATCAGATAAGTGGTATTTTGAGGTTTTGTGCCCTTCAGTCGAAATATCATTAAAAAGGAGAGGGGAAATTATAAACTTTATATGTTAGATGCTGTTTTAATGCATTCTGGTTTTGTATTGTATAGATTTACTTGATTAGTTGAAGCAAAAGTTATCTGTTGCTGTTGCTGTTCTTTCTCTATCTCCTTCTGCTTCCTCTGCTTGTCTTGAATGCGCTTGGATTGATAGTAGAATTCCACACACTGTGATATCCGCTTTGTCTTTACCTTAAAAACACACACAAACAATCAAAATGCTTTTGTCCTGCTTGTGGTTTTGAGGTACTTTGTCTTGTCTGTAGCAATGGTGCTTTCAAGATGTTAGATGAACAAAATTACCATTTTGTGAATGAAAGAGAAGTCTTTGCCATATGTGGCGAATGCCTTATGGAACAGCTTTTGTTCATTCAAGCGCCAAACGTCAGTGCCTGTGAGAGGGGAAGGATACAAATGTTTAAAACTTGAATTTTGTGTAGGATAAGCGCAGTCAAAGGCTTCTTGAGTGATCTCACACAAAAGATGGTCTAAATGAAAATCTCAATCACTATGCAGTGAAACAATCCAAAAACACTATGAAATCACAAGTCTTCGTTGACTTTAAAACTTCGTAAGTCAACAGATCATCTAGTTTAATGTTTTAAAAAAAAAATTCACTTGCTAACAAACTAACATAGAACTCCCTAAAAGGATCTAAACACTCTGGGCACAGAGCAGCATAGGTCAGATATGATGGTAGAAATATCATCTCTGTGTCTTGTGCACATATCAGCCATGTGCAAACTGAAGAGCACCCGTGTATAGGGAAAAAATATATAAAAAATGTGATGTGGTACAAAAAATGCCTAAAAATGCCTAGTTTTATAGAGTAAACTCTAAATATGCTCCCAAAACTCTTTAATTTCATTTTAAACTCAGCTTAATACATTACCCTTGTAAAGATGTAAAGGTAAACCCGTATCTATACTGTACAGTTTACACTTATGCATGCATGCACATTTTCTTTGGTATGCGCTGTTGCTTTCTTTGGTATGAACAGGTAAATACAGCAATAAATTAATTTAATTTACAGAAATAAAATAACAGGGCTATAAGGCTACAAGATGCTCCACGGGGGAGCAGCAGCAAGGAGAAATAAATAATGTTTTCGGATTGGCTACTTTCAAACCTCCCTACTCTTCAAATCTCCCGTACAGCTGACTGTGACGTCCGGGCCTCGTCCGCCAAGCCCCCTTGTCCTCGTGCTGGTTGTTTATGTTTGGGTGCGATGCTGAGCAGCGGAAGCTCATTCCGTTCAGGTGTCTCATTGCCTTGCTAACAGCCACGGCCAAACATAAACAACCGGCATGAGGACGAAAGGGCATGATGGACGAGGCCCGGGCATCACAAAAGCAAAAAAAATGCGGAGTATATCCGTGGTTTCTGCGAATGTGCGGGAGTTTCCGCGAACAATTGTTTGTTCAGTTCTCAGAAAAAATCCACAAGAGACTGAAGAGAGACTGGTGAACCGCGATTAAGCGGGGGTTTACTGTCTACTGGATATCCTCTTTTTTGATTATGTAATGGATAATGGTTGAGAATTAAGACTGCTAGTAGGTACCAGTATAATGGTAGTCCTTTGATGGTGTAGAGTTGGAGAAAAACATCATCTCCAAAGCAGCCTGTAACAGACAAAACAGAGAGATAAAAACGAAACAAGTGAAGAAATAGATTTATTTTTGACTGTGACATTTTGACAGTGCCTAAAGTGTTCTCACCATTATGTTGCCTTGGCACAAGGAGAGACTATGAAGGGCAAGCTCCAGATTAGCACTACATCCAGGTAAAGCAGCAGAAGTGCTGAGATCTAAAAGATTCTCCACTGAGTGGAAAAAAGAGCAAAGTTACTTGTTAATTTATGAAAAAGTGAGGTAGTAACTGAAGTGTCTTCCAGAAGTATTAGGACAATGAACCCTATTAAGTAGTTTTGACTACAGATCAAATGGATGAATATGATGCAAAAGTAGAAATGGTTTCAGTACATGTGGTTTAATATATTCACATGTCTTGTGTTTGTTTAACCCATTAATACCACAGTATATGTGATAAACAGTACATTGATTCTGCAAACTCCATGACTTTCTCAAGTTTCTGCCCTAAGTAAATTGACAAAGAAAGAAAAGGAAAACTTCATATTCTATGAAAAGTTAAATAATTTGCAAACTCTCGAAGAAAGAAAGAGAAGGCGATGTCCTGTATGCTAACAGGAGCCTCTAGAATAGGCCCACTCATTTTTACTGCAAGCGTAAGCAAAGCAAAGATCTTCAGACATGTACAGAAGCATTTCCTATTATCTACTGAAAAATGTAGGCACTGACATACCAAACATCGCAGTAGAAAAACCTTGGCAGAATATTTCGAAGCTAGTCTTGCAAACTAGTTTTCTGCCTTTAGTCAGCAAGTCTGTGGTGCTTCGTTGATTAAGATGGCCAAGAACCAAAAAAGTTGTTTTTGTGTTTGACATGTACGGACTGGGGAATTTCAGAATGGGGCTACAGCAAAAACACACCCACGGGTAACAAATTGGTATGCACGTCAAAAATGCTGAAAGATGTCTCAACCAAGAGCTACCGAATGCTTTAAAGAAAGCTTTTAAAGATACGCTGTGAACTTGACTAGTATATTTTAAACTGTTTTGGGTTTTTTTTTCAATCTAGCAACTCGGTCTCAAATTTTCTTTTTTTTTTTTTTTCATTTTTGCCACTGCATTCACTCAGCTGGCTTCTCACTGGTCTTCTGTGTTACTCATCAGACCCCTGACAGTCCAGTGCACCGAATGGCAATAAAAATGGAACTGACAAATTCTTCGCAAGCCAAACTTTTCCCTGTTGTGTCATATTCTGTAGCTCAACATGGGAAAGTATACTTTTACAGGCTATTTGACTAACATGAGAAATAACCAAAAAGGGCCCTGTGTGGTATTGGTATTAGACTGTTTGCAAATTGGTATTGGACTGTTCGCAAACATGCTAGGATATCTGGCTTAAAAGCTATTTAATGCTTTAGAGAAAAGCATTGAACAATGTGCACGTATAATGCTGTTACCTAACAAACTTCATTCTATCCAGCAACCACATACAGTGTCAAGTATTTGCTCCTTCTGAGTTTCTCTTTTTGCACATTAGTTATTTTCACACAGATAGAATATAAGGCAAAGACAACCTGAGTAAACATAAAAGAGTAACATGCCATGATGCAATCAAAAGAAATTCCAGAAGATATTAAAAAGATAGACATATCAAACATGAAAGGGTTAAGAAGCCATTTCTAGCTGTCTGGTACTTCAGCAAGCCACAGTGCCAGTTATCTCCAAATGTGCCAGATTTCCCCAGAAGTGGCAGGCCTACCAATATTCCTCCAACAGTGCAGCAGTGACTGGTCTAGTAAGTCACAGAGAAACCAAGACGAACAATGAGCACAGCAGGCTTCACTTGCCTTGAATTAAGTCAAAGTTCAAAAAGGAAAGAACTGTGCAAAAATTGTATCAAGTCAAGTTGCATAGGGAAAACCACTGCTAACCAAGAACATTAAGACTAAACCTTGTCTTGCACTAAATGTTGTGTTGTCTTGTACTGTTGCTCTTGTGTTTTTTCTTGCACAGTTTTGTCCTGTCTGTACTGGTCTTATGGTGTTCTGTGTACTGTGTGTATATGGTTGAAAGACAATAAAACTTTGACTTGACTTGAAGTGTTATGAGAAAAGTTCTGTAGGCTAATGAGTAAAAATGGGAACTTCTTGGTCCTGCTACGTCTGGAATAAACCTAACGTGTTAGTGGTGTGGTGGTGTGGAGATGCTTTGTTGCTTTAAGACCTAGACCTGTGCTATAATTGATAGATGAACTCTCTACTGGAAAATCCTGCAAGCGAATATCTGATTATAAGTGTGTGATCAGAATTTTAGGCGCAATTGGGTTATGCCGAAGAGCAATAAAGGCTAAGAGCAAGTCTCAAGAGCATATCTCAAAAGAAACGAAAGGAAAGTTTTGGAGTGATCTAGTCAAAATCCCGTGGTAGGACCTTAAAGAGGCCAGTTTGTGTTTGAAAAAGCCTTCCAATGTGGCTGAGTTAAATGGACCAGAATTCCACCACATCGATGTGAAAAACCTTCAGTTAAAGGACATGTTTAGTCATAATTGTTGCTAGTAGCTTAGCCAGTTAAGTTAATGCCATTACTTATGCCATTACTTTCATTAGTTTGATGAAAGCTGTTTCAGAACTTTTTTCCTGATAAATGAAATAATCATTTCATGTTTCCTCTTGTTCTTCTTCTGCATTACATTTTGAACGAGGCTCTTAAACTAAATCTTATTTAGTGTGACAAATAGCAAAAATAGAGTCTTTTCGGAGAGACTCTACTTTTGTAAGTATATGTAACATTTAACAACATGTTTTCCATATACTTATTTCCAAAAGGCTTACTGTCGTCATGGCTTGCACAATTGTGTCTCTCGTCAGACTGATCAAGCCAGTTGCACAGACGCATGGACACAGGGATAGCCAATCACAATGCAGCTGACAAAATTTAATGTCATCTCACAACTTTGTAAGTTTAACTAACATGGATACACTTATAAACATAATTTCAAAACAAATGTCTCTAAATACCACAGTCTATGTATCCTAAGTCTACCGTTAAGATAAATAAAACAATCATCCTAATAGTTTTGGAATGCACTTTAAATCAGTGTACTGTTCTTACCACGCTCTTGTAGGACGTTGTTCTCCTCTAACTCTGCCCACGGTTTCCAGAGTATTTCCTCTTGCTGTGATTCCTCAGGCCACTCTTCAGACTCCTCGCTTTTTATCAGATCTGGTAACTCAGCCTGAAACTCTGGCCCTATGTTCACACAACTGTTTGTTTGTTTGAGGGGAAAATCAGAAACAAAGGGGTGGTTATGGTTAGAGCTGGAGCCACAAGTCTAATGTAGATAATGGAAGAAGCCTAAATAATCACAGACTTGCCTCAAACCATATTCAGTTGATTGAGACTGGATTATGTGCTTTCTGACACTATAAAATATTTGGTTCGAAAATGGACAAAAGTACATCATATAGAAAAACAGTAGTGGCAGCCGTCTTTCAAAAGTCTGTACTTCTAGTCTAGTTTTTTATAAAACAGTAAGTCATACAGTGATACCCCCTGGCATCAAACATCTCTCAGGTAGATCAGCTACATTTGAGATGAACTACTATTTTAAAAGACTATCACTCTATCTTACCCCTGTCGACTGTTGTGCCCTATTTCGTCTGACCATAGTCCCCTGTTTTCCAGAAGTGACAGCAGGTTGCAGAAGAGGCCCGTTCCACTCCGTGTGGGATTAAGCATTGGAGGGGGGGTATAATGGGGAGTTGAGTGCCAATAATTGTCCCCGAGTACTCCTGATTTAAGGACACTCTGAAAAGGAGTTCCAGTGTACATAGCTGAGGCGGTGTTCTATTAAAAAAAACAAATTACAGCATTTTCAGTGACATTCACTCATTTTGCAGATTCTCGCAGCTACTTCAGACAAGCATTATTATACAGAATGATCTTACAGGAATTAGATGGGATTTTGTAAAAATGAATTAGTTTATTGTCCAACAGGATTGTCTGCACATACCTGTGAGCTGGACAAGCATAAAAAGCGCTGGAGCCCAAAACTGGGCTTTGTGTCCTCGGCCAGCCTCTGCCCTTCTTCCGTGTGTGACTGGAGTGGGGTGCAGAAAGATTGAGATGACTGAACTGTCTGTGAAAATAGAAAAAAGAATATATATGAGTGCAGGCATTTTATTGGGTTTTCACCTTGCCAGTATCTCCGGCATCACACAGTGCTACACAGTTATTCAGTCATAGAACCTTTAACACATTTTTATAGTAATCTTAATCCATGATCATCCATGCACTCATCTGGATTGTGATCAAGCTAACAGTAGTATTGGCGGATTTGTTCCCAGCCTGTGTACATTTAATTAGCTACAAGAAGACTGTCTTATTCAACAGCATTGTAAACTAGAAACTCAATGTCATTTAGTGCCTCACGCACTGAGTCTAAAATCAGACTTACTAGTTGTTCAAAATGTCAGGTGACAGCAGTGTTGGGTGGGGGGTAAAGTACAAAGCAAAGCATTACAGTAATGTAATGATTTTTACAGTAACAAAACAGTGTAATTCATTCCATTCATTGCATTCCGTGCAATGCGAGAGTGATGGAAAGGCTTTCTAATACTGTAATCTTAACAAATAAACTGTTTCAGTCATCTGGTCATGGTAGTATAAAACGGATGGATGAACATCCATGTGCTTAAGAAGAAACTGCTTCAACGTCACCCAACTAGGCCGGATTTGATTTTCATTCAGTGAATGCATACATAGTATGCTTTATATTTTTTTTTAAAATTGAGATTGAATAGGTTCTGTTGTCATGGTTCTGCCTGATTCTTCATTTTAATCTCGCATAACTGGGGGAAAAGTCAGGGAGGGTGGCATTTTTTTCAAATTAAGTTTAGTGTGAGATTTCTTTATATGTCTAAAATGAAGTGAATAAAGTACTGAAAGGACTATTGGGTTTTCCCTTGTACTTTCCTTTTGGTAAAGGTTTATGTGGGTTTTAGAGAGTATCTTAGAAGTAAAGTAATGAGTAATAATATTACCTATGTTAACAGGCTTACAGGTAAAATAATCCCATCAGAGAAAAAAAGTTATTAGTAACATTTTTTTTGTAACTTCCCCCAAAGTGGTTGACAGACTACATACTGGAAACATGACATACTTTTGCATTTTCATTGAAGGTAGTCATTAAACGACTGATAAGGTCCCGAAGAGCTCACCTGAGACCAAGGCATGTGATCTTCAGAGGTTACAGGGTTGTGCCCCACAAGCTTTGGAATAGGTTGTGAATGCTGGGCTAGAGGTGAACATGGAGACGTCTCAAGAGAACAGTCTGAGAGAGGAGAGATGTTTTTGATATTTCAGTAACACTTGGTAAGAATCAACTGGTCAGTGTCCGGCTTTCTAAGAAATTGGAATCTCAAAAGTGATTTGGGGGAAACAGTAATGGAAAAACCGGCAGTGGCATTAGAAGTTACCAGTAGAAGTTAAGTTACCTGTGTCTCTCTGCGTAGCACCCAGATGTCTTGAATGAAGCCCCATGCCCTCTGGGTAGTTTGAGGATGGGCTCGGATCCTGAGGGAGGTGCTGTGTGATATCTCCACTCCCAGCAACGTCAGTGGGAAGTGCCAGCCAGTGGGCAGGAGTGTAACTGCCTGGCAGATTTGAGCTGGTGAAAGAAAGCGGTGGAAAGAACCGCAAGGGGCCTTCGGACGGTGACTGCGACTGCACCTGGTTCAGTGTTTGTGCAGCGGGAGGATGAGGAGCCCGTTTGGGAGGCGAGAGAGAGGAGGGAGGTAGAGGGGTCGGAGGAGGACTGAGAAGCAGAGGGAAGGAAAGAGAGGGGAGAGGAGGAGGAGGGGAGTTGTTCGGGGCACCACTGTAGCCCCCCTGTTCACTGCTGCTTCCGGTAATCCTACAAATGCTTCGGCTGTAAAATGCCTCAGAAAAGGAGTCAAGTTTTTGATGATTCCCTCCCGTGGCGCCATAATCCTCCATTCCATCATGTTGCTGGGAGTTGGGGTTCCATTCCTCTTCGTACACTGCGGCGAGGGCTTTGCCTCTGTTCAGCGCAAGCGGCTGAGATGACACTGACGACTCCATATCCCAGTAAGCGGGATTGATCTGTTCGTCAACTCCATTCATTCCATTGCCGGTAGCTGCACAGCTGCTGGTGGGCTCACACAGGAGGTTACTGCTGTCGCCATACTGGCTTAGTCTGCTCGCGGAACTGTTCTGAAAAAGACCTTGGCTTGACCTTTGACCTTGTGTCTGAAAGCGGTACATTGCAGAGAAGGCCAGAGACTCAGCAGGATGGAGAGAAGTGTGGTCAGCCATGATCTGTGGATGAATGTGTGGGATAGAAAGAGTCAGGGAAAACTTAAAAGCTCTCGATTTGCCGAGCTGGAGTTTTCATAGGACAGTAATCACGGCACCTTAGAAGCTGTGAAGAATGTGAGACAGACACACAAACACACACACACAGACACACACACGCACACACACACACACACACACACACGTAACATTTTATTTTAAATTCTAGATCAAAGGAAGGACTGCCTGACTTGAACCACAGAAAGTTCGAGAAGTCAAAGTTTTTACCTCAGTTGTCAGTTCTTTATATCTCTGGTACCCTCCCTGTCTCTCCAGCTATCGAAGACCAGTCAGTGCTGAAAGTCGAGTAGAGAAAAGTAAAAGAAAAAGACAAAGTGAGAGAGCAGCAGAGAGGAAGAGAAATGGGGTGCTGTAGTGCTGCTAGAGTTACGACAGCCCCAACCACTTTGACAACAGTAGGTACTTTCGATTGGTTCACCCTTCGTCCTCAGTTTCTTGTCAACCACTTTGTCACATTTGTCTATATACATATATATAAATATATATATATATATATAGATACATATATTTAGTTTGGCTGTTACTTCACTCACCTGTCTTTCTCTCTTGCCTCTTTCTTTCTCTTCAGTTTAGTTTAATCTTTTTTTCCTTCTACACAGCGTGCTTAGATGCTCTGTAGCATGTGATCTCTTCTACTCACAATACTTTCACATGTGCAGTCTGTCTCTCTCTCTTTCTCTCTGTCTCTCTCTCTCTCACTCCCCAATGTGTTACATACACACAAACATGTGAAAACACACCCACACTCAAACAGACAGGAACGCACATATGAATACGCACATGCAAGCAGGTGGCGCCGATCAAAAGGTAACTCACAGAGACAACCCCACCCCTAAAACCCCAAAAAGAAAGCCACATCCTGGGGAAAGAGTCACGGATCTCCCTCTGTCTCTCTTTCTCGTCCTATCCCTCATATTTTTTTCTCCCGCTCAGTCTATTTATAGTCATCTTCCAGCGTGCCAAGTGATGCAGTAACTACTCACGGTGACGAATGGGATTCAGAATCAGTTCTTGAGCGATGTCTGATCAGGTCTCGGTTGATTTGAAAGTAATGAAGGAAAGCTTCCTGAAATCCAGATTTCATGTCTCTCGTGAGGCCTTGGTTAAGGATCAACATGGCTTGGTGTGTGCGTGTGGCCTGCTGTTCAAATTCAGGAATGAAAATCCTTTTATGTTGAAGTCGAATCGCTTACCATCTGCGCGTTAACATAATCTACAAGTAACCGCAAAACTGATCTCCGATCGTTGTAGAAGCGCAACCTCTGCCAAAACCATTGTTCACATGGTTAAACGTGTTATCTTGAGCATCTCGTGTGGTGAGTGACTCACTGCGTCTTAGGTTTGAAAAGCGTATGAGTCGACATGTAGGCCTTGATCAGGTAGAGTGTGGGCGTGTGTGTGTGTGTGCGTGTGTGCGTGTGTGTGTGTGTATATACGATATGCGAGTGGCAAAGCTTCCTGTCAACACTTGTGTGTGTGTGTGTGTGTGTGTGTGTGTGTGTGTACGTATGCATGTCAGTCAGAGTGTAAGCTTGTGTGTGTGCGTGAACACATTGTGCGAGTGTTTATGTCAGTTTGTGTGTATTTGTGTGGGCGAGAAGAAGCATCTTGTTAAAGCCAAAGAAGATCTGTGGTGTTACGAAGTCATGTGACAGGAAGTTGACCATGAAACAACAACGGCGCAGGAAGTGGACAAGGGAAACCTCCGTACATCCCGCCTCCGCTCCCCTCTCTCTCTCTCTCTCTCTCTCTCTCTGTCTACATGCACCTCTCTCATGCCCGCAACCCCACAACATAAGTATAGTTTCCATACACAGCACGGTATATCACACCTTTTACTCTTTCTCTCTACCCGTCGTTCCTCCTACACACAGTGGTTCCCCTGCGTAGCTCCCTTCTTCACCTTCCCTCTCCTCCCCCTCTCCCTCTCTGCCCTCTTCAGCTCTGCTGCAGCCTTCACCACAGCATGGGTTCAGCATGTGTAGGATAATTCATTAACGTACAAACACTTAGAAGTCAGGAGAGGAGCCAGTTCTCTTGCCTGCCTCCTCCCCGGTAGATTTGACAGTAATCTGTTATCTATTATCTCACAGAATGTAAAACAGATATATACTCTGTATGATACTCCGGAGACTGGGCCTGTGCACTGTCTCCTGTTTTCACATAGTGTGTTCTTTATTATTATTTCCAGTCATTGTTCTCTTTTTTTTGTTCCAAATTAACTAAAATATGGCACTAAAAATATTTATTTTGGAATTAAAATTGAGGCTTCTGTTCATTTGTTGTGATGAGAGTAGATATGTACAATACAATATGTCAATCCTCATTACTCTGAAGTGAGGAAAAAACTGCATTTTCTAAAATAAACAACACTTCGATGCACTTTCAGATTGAAACTAGCTTTTGCTGTACAGCTGCAACTTATCAGAATATCAAGATTATTGGACTAATTTTTTATGCTGCATATCAGCTCTGAAGATGGAGGGTGTGCTTTTTTCAAAATCAATTTTAGACTTTGCATTTTTAAGATTTTAAGCTGTGTTTCTAATCACTTAAATATTTATTTAAAATGGAGTATTAAAGATGACGTTTAGGCTTCTGTCAGTTTTGTATTAAGGACCCACTTCATTTTAATGAACTGTGACAAAAAATGACTGTAGAATAAACTCATAATATGTCAATTTATTAATTAAGTAGATATTGTGATTATATTGTAGTCACTATAGGTACATGATGGTTTAAGCAATTTAATTGATGATTTTTATTGTTATTAATTAGTACATGCAAAAAATAATTGCACATGATAATTCAGTACTGTGGCTGTACTGTACATCTGCCGGGCAAACTCATCTATTTCTAGATAACAAGCACTAAAGCCAGCATTTAATGCTAGTCGTAGCCACTCAGTGGAACTCTGGTGAACAACACTGCGTCTTTATGATAAATATTTTGGGGGCAGGAAGTTAAATGGAGGACTTTTGCTGCTTGTCTGGGAATAATTCTTGTCCCAACCTATACAGTTTCTATACAGTTTCGCTTAAAAATATTTTTTTTTCTTTAAACCTAACTTCTCCCTCTATATAATCACATATTTGTAATGAATGCATAGTTTGTTAGTCTCCAACGACAAATAACGACCTCAACCCAAAAGGTTTCTGGGGCAAAAAGTCCCAGAAAGGCAATGATCCAGTTTACATTACACTCCTTCATGTGCAGAGGGAGTCATTATTGCAGTCTGCAAATGGGCAAGGTCTGGATCATAGAAACATAACAGGGCAGATATATTAAAATCTGGACCTTGCATACAAATCCACCCGCAGAGGTTGTAACCACTATTAGTCAGCGGTGAACCGTACAAAGTACTATACTTAAGTACCTTTTCCAAGAGTCTGTTCACTTTTTAAAAAGGGTTTGTTTTGTCATGCAGTGCCACAAATTCCCCAAATGTTCAAAGAACCTTAATGTAGCTTAAAAAAACACATAATGTAACATTTATACTAATTCAAAGAAAGTTTGCATTATGTGGACATTCTTTTAAAGGTTCTTTGAAAAGGTTCCCCACACACAAAAAAAAAAACGGTTCTAAAAAGAACCATCCATTGAAAGGTTCTTCAGGGAAGGCAAAGTTGTTGTTCTGTGTCATTGTGCAGATAACACTTAGAACTTTTGTCTGTCTTTTAGTCCACTGCTTTTTTGAAGTATATGTTGATACTGATTACTCTGAAGGGACAGAAACCTGGATTTTCTAAAATATCCAAAAGATTTTGATGCATTATTAAACATTCCAGCGGCTGATTTCTCTGACCTGTTACATCCATATCGACTCTAGAAAGCTAGCTGTTGCTGTACTTCTATTGCTTTAAGAACCAAAAATGTCAGACGGGGTCTAATGTTGCGTTAGTTATGGAGATTGGGCCTCTGCTGTGTCTTCTTTTTTCCAGTGTGTTGGAAAATGTGTTGTTGCTGGGAAGCAGCTGTCTGTTCTGTGATACACACCGAGGCAGGCAGAGGAACCCAGATTCACACTCAAGTAAATATATTGCTGCTTCACTTAAATAATGACTCTGGTAGAAGTAGACATAGCCGAGGAAAACACCACAGCAATGAGTGCATTACATAAAGAAACTACTCAGCAAAAGGATAGACGTTTGTCCTCAGGGTTACCAAAAATCTAATTTTGCCCTCAAAGGTACAACATGGTCCTTTACTTGTTTATCCTAAATGCAATGTGTCTTTATTGTACCACAGAACGTGAGCACGGAAAGCACAAATGTTTTTGGAATACTTTTGATCAAAAATTTAGGTCAAAAGTAAAATAAACAGGAAAATTTTTTTTTGCAAGGATACAATTAAGTAGATTTTCAATTTGATTAACTCTTTAACTTCTTCATTCCTTAACAGCTCATCAGAATAATTTAATGACTACAATAACTCGCAGTCACTGTGATATTTATATATGTATATAATTTATTTATCTATTTTTTTAAGTATGTTGAACAGCAAGAAATTGATAATGTGTTATGTTTTGTAAAGGGTATCTTTACTCTCGTTCAAGTACTGAGTTTGTGTACTCTGCTCACAGGTGGTAGATTAGTGAATGTGACCGGTCATCACACCTGCTTCCGAGGTAAACGGAGGATACACACAGTACCTACTCTCTATAATGCTAAGGATCTGTACGGACTTTGAAGGCTCTGTATAATAGAAAGTTAAATCAATTCACACACAATGAGATATGCAGATGCAGTTTGCCCACACACATTGTGGGTTCAGTTCAATAGGATGATGTGGGTGAATGCTAATAGTGAGGTCGGTACAGTGCACTTCTACCTGTAACAGTCAGCTCCATCAACCTCAGCATTATCATAGAGTGGGTGAGAGACTGGAGGTGTAAGACAACGCGTCACAGACTGAGAAACATTTGGCCAGACAAAAATGTATATTTTCTTAAAGGCTAGCAAATGTGTCCTTTATAGCTAAAGTGGAGAAAGCACAGACGTTGTGATGATTTCCACAGATAACTGTTCTGACACAAACAATTGTGAAAGATTCTTAGGCCTAACTACGCGCCTTTGTGAAACACTCAGAGGTCTCAGAGCTCGAGCTTGAAGCAGAGACAAAGGGACTGAAAACGGGATTCAAAAGAAGGGAAGGTTGTGGAGGCTTTTAGTCTAGTTTTCTGTCAGATGTGTGAAAGAATGAACAGAGGAGGGGGAAAACAGAGTGATTTGGACTTTTTTTCTCTCCATTTCCATTACTCTCTAACTCTCCATCTAGTTCAACTTTGTGAATGCAAAAAGGTCAAGCGTGATAGTTAAACAGAGGACAATAACAGGATGGGATAACCGAGCGGCAGAATCTTTTCGAATGACTGATGACTGCAGAGTTCAAATCTGTACAAACCGTAAATCTTCTGTGATTGTTTCGTGTTATACAGATAACTTGATGCTTTAATATTTCCCTTTTTGTAAGAAGTAAGAAATGCTGTTTTCTTGGAGAATATGTGGTAAATATATTCATACAGACCATCCAGTTCCTAAAATCTAAAAATCTTTACCACATTTTCTCCAAGAAAACACTATTTCATGTATATCAAGGTAGAACGTCTTACTATAATGGAAATATTAAAGCTTCAAGTTATCCATATAACACTTGAAAGGTTTGTAAATGGTTCTTGGCTTGGACATACAGGAAGAACCTTTTATTTGTTTTGAATCTCTATGCTATGCGGAGGTTCTTCAGATTTTGAAGGATCTCAGAAAACGTCTTACAGGGAAACAAAAGTGGTTCTTCTAAAAACCCTTTTTTTTCTGAAAAAATGGCCCCATGTTTGTATATATGAACAAGAAGCACAATAACTACACATAATTTTGTTGGCACTGTGCCAAGACAATTTTAAGTGGGACTTGTGGGATTATTTGATTTTCTAAACACTGAAACCCTTAAATGTGATTCTGGTTTCTTTACCTGACTTGGTTTGTGCTTATGAACAAATGTAGCGCTACAGTATACACTTGGTCACTTAAATTACAAAAAATGTAATAAATAATAATTAAAGGGTCCGTTTTATTTTTAGATTACCATTTTAAATAAAAAACAGTAGCTGATCATGCTTAATAATAAGGTTCATTACAAGATTCGTTTTCTAGTCCTTCGCAGAATCGGGACCGGACTCAACACTAACCCCTAAATGGCCTTGGAAGAACCAAGGTAAAGGGATTTTTAAATAGTTTATATCTTACTTCTGCTGAAAAATTACTTCTGAATACAAATTGAAAACAAAAAAACAGTCCTTTTAACATGAATTATCTGCGAGATGGTGAATATGTGAGTGAAAATCATAAATCTTGTGGTAACATTCATTACAGAAACCAAAAATCCAGTCATTAGTCCCATAAATGCTTGACTAATAGCGTATAAACAATGACACCTGAAAACTAATGACACCTGAGAAATACGTACTACAGTGGCCACTGTAATAAAGCACATTTTAAAATCCCACCAAACTTTCAGCTTCAGATCCTTAAAGCAAACTAAGATAAAATGCATATTTTGTCTTCATCTCAGTTGTCTTTTAGTAGTGTGTGTGTATTCCGTATTTACTGACTGAATCAAACCTATGGAATAAAAGTAAATGTTTCGTGTAGCAGCTACATAAAGATCTGTATGTAAATGTTGCACCTGTGCACATGACCACTTCTCCGCATAAGCCATTCTGAGAGAACAAGAATGAACACTTTCATGAAAATGAACTAACGCAGGTTCATATTGTACGTTATATCCTACAACTTATGTAACTGACGCAATTCAGACATTTAAAAATCAAAAGAAACAGAACTGCAGTGTATTTGGCACGGTGCAAAAATGTACACGATTGCATTTTTTTCCCATCGGAATAACTTCAAGTATGAGAATTTAGCTGAATCACTCATGCATATATTACAGCGGATTAAATGACAACCGAAACTAGTGGCTTGTATTTAATGAGGCCTGTATCCATATGAACTGCACGTTCATTCGCACAAAGAATTGAGCCAGTGGAAGCTCTCCCACCCTAAATGAAGTCCCATCGCACTTATCTCAGATTTGTAATTACAGCATAACAACATTTATGCACGCCAGCTTTGCAAATTCAATCTGAAATGAAAATGTGAGCTCCGAATTTTTTAATGCATATATTTAACAGCAAAGACGCACGATACTTACTCAGAGGTACAGATTAAATATCCAGAGGGACTTCTGGTGCAGCCGGGGAGTCTGACAACCAAAACAATTAGGAGAAGTTTGTGAGCTCCTGATGAAATGAATGTTTGAAACAAAAGCACGCGATCATCCACAGACTAATAGCCGGGATTACATATTTCAAGGGCACCAGTAAGTGGATACTTGGCTTTCACAGTCCTTATTCCCACCAAAGAACATATAAGTCCTTGTGTATTCGTGTAACAATCCTCAGAAAACTGACGGTTTTCAACAACGCATGAATGTAAGACCTACCCTATAGTAGGATCTCTTACAGAAGCTAGGCCCTGTTGATACCACCGAGACGAAACACACAAACGCCTTTAAATTTCCTTTCAGAACATAAAAACCATCTCAAGAGTGACTTAAGTGTAGATAAAAAGCCATTGCTAGTATTTGCACTTTGTAATTTACTAAGTTTGCTTGCACATAAAATATGTATTCAAGTACCTTTCGGGATGACCCGAAAAGTACGTTTTCACATGTTTGCATCTTAAGATCTCGCTCACCGCACAATTAAACCGAATAACAGTGGCGTTCAATAGATGAACAATGAACACTGAACAGGTTTGTGACAACAGATAAAAGTCATCAAAAGTGATACATGATGCAGACATTGCAGTCTTAAGTCAAGTGCGTTCACATTACAAGTAAGGAAGCTTTTGCTAGGTGTATTTAGAAAATGTAGGCCTTTCTAGATTGCAACATGCAGATGTGACAAACTGCAGAGCCTAAACTGTGTCTCTAGGTAAAGATTTTTTTGTTTAGTCAGCAGTTATGGCAGGTTTCAGTAGTTATCTACTCGCGTTTCAAACTTTTAAGTGCACCAGCAGAGCGATGTCAGCCTTATCTAGTTAGGCCTTGCATGTCAGGACACAGTACGGTTTTATATATTCAGAATAGGTTCAGAATGATGGTGCTTACCTCTCAACATGAACGCCCAGCCCAGGTCTCAGAACAATCGGCGTGTTGTGACACAGGACACAGGATTCATGTTTTGCGTGTATGTTTGTATGTATGTGTGTGTCTGTGTATGTACATAAGAGTGCAGAGCAAGAGAGACTGTGGAGGCGGTGGTAATGGTTAGCTCTTCGGTACGACAGTCTGTCTTGGTTCCTCTGATCTCTTGAAGACTTCGTCACTGGGATCCTGGAAACAAAAAAGAAAAAAACACACCACAGACTACAGAGAATAAAAACACGTATCGCTCCGAGCTAACCTAGGCAGCTCTCAGTTTGACAAAGCACTTGTCCTTACCCTTCTTTCTTTTTCCTTCTCCTACATTAGTCTTTTGCTTGGGTTTTTTTTTTTTTTTTCATTTTTAGATTTATGTTTGCTGTTCTCACACATTTCCATTTTGGCCAGATTTTACGTTTATCTAATAAAAATCTAGCTTTTATTCTATGTAGAAATTTGAAATGACAATAGATCAAATGTGCCTTTCTGTAGTCTTAAAGGTAAGTTCAGCACTGGTTGTAGTGACCTGGTTTCCCAGTGGTGTTCCAGTATAAAATTGTCGGGTGCATAGATTTCGCAGTGACTGTAGCACCGGGGGTGATAACAGTAATAACACTGAGTAAGGTGGTGATTGATTATGTGGTGTTAATATTGTTCTGTGGCAGCACTAAGGTTTGTGTCGACAGCTGAACAAAAGACTAAAAAATGCTGCATTTTGGAAGCAAACGTGCCAAAGCCGGTACGTTTACCTCTGTGTTACTTAATCAGTTAATAATAATGAAGATAAAAGTTAAAGATAACAAAGGTTAACTGAAGAGTTGTGAATGTCAGTGGGCTGACCCAGTAAAACTGAGAGATGGGCATGACTGTGCATCGCTCTGAGAGCAGTTTCACATTGTCAGGGCAAGAGGGGGCGTAAGAGAGAGGGAGAGAGAGAGAGAGAGAGAGAGAGCGAGCAAGGGAGTTGGGCTTCAGTATAGGGTGAAACTAAAAACAAGAAGACAGTTAAAAGAAAAAAAAAAATAAAACATCTTAAATGTGTTAAGCAGTCCTGATCGGTGCAGTGTGTGTGTGTGTGTGTGTGTGTGTGTGTGTGAGAGAGAGAGAGTGTGTTCTCTGTAGCACTGCACGTACTGGATAAATGTTCACATTTATGTCTAAAACATTTAATCTGAGAAAACAGATTTGACTGTTAGATTAGTCTCTGGGTAAAGGGCCTCTTCTCGGACAAAAAAAAAAAAAAAACCCTATTCACTGCCGTCAAAAGCTGACCCGAGTCAAAGTGAAACACCCATCCCCACTGAAAAGGCACATATATACACGCACACACACACACACCTTGACATGTTATACACACAGTTCCGCAACCACACACTGTCATAACAAGAGAGCAACACCGCGTCTTACCAGAAACTTGTCGCACTCTCTGGCGTGCTTTCAAATATCACCATCCCCTCTGAAAGTTGGAACATACACAACACACAACACACACACACACACACACACACACACAGTCAGTGTACTGTGGCTGATTTACAGTAGCATTACAAAATCAGACATTGTCATCTGTTTTATCTCAGAGTTGTCATAAGAACAGTAATAACTGTGGGTAATCTTCAAACGTGCCTTAAGTCTGTATGTGTATTTGTAAGTGTGTATATACGTGTGTGTGTGTGTGTGTGCGTGTGTGTGCATGTATGTGTGTACGTATAGTTATGGTATGTGTACACGTATACACATAAAACATATAGAGCCACATGCAAAACTGTGGACACCTCCAGTCAAATGACATTTTATTGTTCTTCTAGGTAAAAATATAATATTCACTCAGTTGAGCTTTTGAAAACTTCTGAAGGTGAGTACTTTGAAGTTCTTTTGTACCGTGGATTTCTGTGCAGTTCAGCATCTGCTTACACACTGTAAACTATGAACTGTTTGTCTGGTGTCTGTGTTCGTGCTTTTTGTGTTTTTAACTGAACCACTGACCCAATTAATTGATTTGAAAAAGGATACTACAAAGAATTCGAGCCACAGAAAGTAATTTAAGGACAAGTGTGTGCGAGTACTGTCTGTGAAATCACTAAGACTGAGTCACTGCTTATTGACTTAAATAAGTGTTTAATTGAACATTCAATTAACTATCTACAAAATTAAAATCTACAAAATTTTAAATTAAGATTACCTGTCCTTAGAAACTGATTATAAACAGTCCATATCAACATAAATCTAGTGGTAAGTTGGACACAATAGACCGTGAGTAGAATGACTGAATTACAGTATATTATGCCGACAAATGTTCAAGTTCAAGTTTTGATGTCCAACCAGGCAACACAAGAGACAAAATACACAAGAAGAAAAA
>JBBIGA010000011.1:11540569-11557048 GCA_037576975.1 Alestes dentex
AGCTTCATTCAATTTAAGGTGGAGGCTTGTATGAAGATTTTTATCATGATTGTCTCAAATTTGGCTATTATTTTTAGGTGATATAACAATGCTTTTATATTCAGCATCTTTAGATATAATTATGTAATCATGTTTTTTGTTTTTCATATTATTTTTCAATTACACAGCACTAGCACTGGATGAACTCATTACTCTGCTACACTTCTTAGGGCCAGGGATCTGAGACGAATGAGATTCTATCAGCCATTAATACGAACAATACTAACACAACACACAACACATTTGACTGATTTGCTTCTGACTTTGATTTGCACAAATGCGAACTGTGTTAAATCATAATTGATACCTGCAGTGTCACTGAGTCACATTAAATTTGGAATGAAAGCCAGTGGTCTGCCAGAAGAAAAACGGATTGCATTACCGCTTATTTGAATATAAGAATGTGTTTTCTGAAGCATTGTAAACCACAGTCTATTTTTTCTTTTTTATCAGGGAAAGGAAGTGCAAACAAATGTGAAGGCAAGTTCACACACACACACACACACACACACACACAAGTACCTTAAATATGTAGTTCAGCCATGCAGGCATGGCAAATTGGATTTAAAGCAGGTAAAATGAGGAATCTAAAAAAAGAACACTTTACATCTCCAGAAAATGGAAAGGAAACAGAAAAAGATAAAGTGGGCAGATAGGAACGACATCTTAAGAGAAGTTTCTGCCTGCCTGTAGCGTCTCGCCGTTTAACATACTTGCAGTGCTGTGGCGGTACAACTTTGCCATACAGTCAGAATGACTGAAACATGGTCATTTTGGATTATGATAAAAATTGCAGAACAGCTTTCTTATCTTTTCTAAATCTAAAACAGAAATAATACACAATCATGCCAACAATATTTGAAGTCATGTGAGGTAATATGAGCTGCAGTAAACTATTGTAACACTTGCTTTTAATTGTCAAAAGAAACCCTTAACTCTGTTATCCTGGAACCTGAGGAAGTAAATGAGTTTAATATAGCAGAGAATTGTAGTGTGTATGACACACTTACACACCTGTACAGTTTATAGTCTTCCTTTTCCTGCCCTGAGAAATAACGGCATATGGCACAGAGCCAAAACACGTACACAATACGTTTTTGTGTTTTATATAGTCATAGTGACAGAAATAAAAACCACTGTCACAGAGGCAGAGAGAGGGAGAGAGAGAGAGAAACAAAGACAGATTGAGTCGTAATTATTGACACAAGACATCACATCTGTAATTGAACTGCTATATTTATTTTTTCTATAAATCCACACACAAAGCTGGAATTTCTAGTGACCTTTTGCTTGACTGTTTTAGTGTTCCAGATAGTGCTCCTAAAACATTTCCTAATATGAAAATGCAATTCAAACAAGTAGGAAATGGGCCTATTCTAAGAAACAGATTATTATAACAGACTTCCACAATTATGAACTAAACTGGAGCGCTGAGGTCTTTACCATTAGCCTTATAAGCCCTGAAGTCCTGACGGTGATAAAGGGCCTTTGTGTGTTTATTTTTTAATGACGTCCCTATCCTGCATAAGGATACGACAGTAACACAGCCTGTTTGGGGCCGAGCTGCAGTTTCTCTAAAGGCACCATGCTGTCTACAGCAAACTTCTCTGCATCGGTGCTCAGACGGACACGGGCCTTTGTGGGTAAGTCACTATTGGCCAGTGTCATGGTGATGGGATCATCGCCCCGGTTTAAAGCGGTGATGAAGCGCTCACTCTGATCCCACAAGCGAAGGAATGCGATCGAGGAAGCAGAACTGTAGAGAGAGGTGAAGTCTCCATGCAGCAGCGCTCTCTCTTTACCTCTCAAATCACTGAGGGCCTTAAAGAAGCTCCGCACTTCACTGCGTTCTGCTCGCACAGTCTGAGAGAGGGAAAAACAAATAAGACTGCTAGTTTCAACAGACTCATGATAAAAGATAAAAGAAGTTTATGCACTTAAAGGCAAGCCTTCATAATACTTCTCAGAATTACTTGCGGAAATCACAGTGCCCGCAAGTCTGGGCGGAAGATTCCTCCTACAGAACTATGTGGCTTTTATAAAACTCTTCATACGACTGAGAAAGGAGTAAGACCAGCTCCTAAAACGAGATCTTTAGCCCATATAAGCAGACACTTAAGTAATATCTGTAAGCAGTCTACCACATGTAACATGACGAATCACACCTGCAAAACACTGCAGAAGTCGAGGTATTACTGTCACTAACATTATCTGCAAAGCCTAAAAGCGTCACTGTGTTTGTATTACAGCATACGCTGTTATATGAACTGTAGTTCTTCCAATACTACACTGTATATTACAATTTTGCAAGGTAGCAACATGTAGATTACAACCAACCCTATCCCAGAGTCACTGAATTTTTTCATCTTTAAAGTTTACTCTTAGAAGTTTCTCGCATTTTCTGCTTCTCATGGTCCAGGTAATCCCAAGTACAAATTTACACTCACAAGTCTGTAAATCTGAGTCTCAGAAATGTCTAGTTTTGGTGTTTGCAGAGCAAATTTTGTATGTACTCTTTTCTCCATTACATTTTGTTTACTGCTAAGGATGGACAAAAACAACTGACTTTTTCCAAATCTGAAGCAAGAGAGGAGAAGGCTTGTTTTCTCCTCTCTCAGAGATGAAAGCTTTAAGAGCTTGTTTATCTGATGGTGACAGTTTTGGTGGTCTACCAGGCCTGTCTCAGTTATTGGTAGCCCTGTTTTCTTGATGTTTTTCCCTTGTTTTTCTTGTCACTACTTCTTCCATGTGCAGGTGGCTTATTTCATATCTAAGCTTTTCAGAAGGTTCTCTTTTAGCTACAAAAAAGAAACAGAGGCCGCATGAGGTGTGTTTGTGTAGTTTCTTGTGTGAATGTTGATCTCTTTGTAGGGTAGCGAGGTGAATGACACCTTGGCGAACAGCTGTGACTGGTTGTGCAGCAATAGGATGCACAAAACTAAAGAGTGAGTAAATTAAATGCTGAAAAAATCTTATACTTGGTGTGTGAGGCTTCATTTAATTTTCTATTTTCTGCTTTTTTTCTGACACTGAAACATAAATAAATTGTAGTTAATGGTAGTTTTGAATGAAATTTAAATAAAAAGGGTCTGACAAGGGTCTTTGATTTATACCATTTTTTGCATAAAATTCTTATCTTTGCATTAAGAAACTTTATTAGTGTCCAATATTTTTACTGTAAACAATACTTCATATATGTAAGCCCCTAAATAAACTGAATCACAAGAACATATAATCACCTTTGCTGTTTCATTGCTGTCCTCAGCAGGGCTTTCCAAATCCCAGACTGCATCAAGGGGTTCCTAGAAATAAGCATTTAAACAAGGTTAGCAGAATTCCACTATATATATATAGTTTGTGTGTGTCTGTGTGATGGACGTAAATGGATGTCTAACCATTCATTTATCCAGCCAGCCAAACTCACCCCTTCTTTCAGTCCAATCTCATCTCCATTGCTGAATACTGGTGTGCCTGGTAGGGTGAAGAGCAGCATGTGATAGAGACGTATAGGCATAGCTGGGTTTCTGGAGGCGAGTGGCCCTAGCGTGTGCCCACTCAGGCTCCAGCCCAAGCTAGTCTGGGGATGGCCAGAGTAGAGCTTACTGATAGCCTGGGCCTGGTCCACCATAGACTGACTTAGATCTGGCAGGCCGGTTAGCAACAGATCAACTCTGGAGTTATTCAGGAGCAGAGACGCATCATCTGCATTCACACTGGTGACCGAGCCCATCAGAGCCCTAAGGAAAAAACACATTAGTGAGACAGAATTTCTCTGTATTATAAATATATCTTCAGTTAACCTCACGAACTTTACACTTATTACTTAGTTCACAATCTTAAGATTTGTTATTTAACACTAAGAAACAAATATGTAAAGATTATAATTCAGTTATTAATCTTGAGATTTATTATTCAGCAAATATGTGAATAATATGAATTGTCTGGTAAGTAATGTAAATGTAATGTGTTGTGTAATGCAATTGTGAGAACATTCATATGCGGATAAACGGAGTGATGGGTGATGGTCTTAAATTAAAAGGGCCAGTTTTCCAGTTTCAAGCTTGAACTTAAGCCTGAACTATCTAGGATCTGGCGAACGGTGAAACACAAAAGGCACTGCAGTTTCATCTAAGACGAGGTTAAATCCACACCCAAGAACTTGATCGTAAAAGTATTCAAGGTCCCCGAGCCGGTTAATTCTCACAATGCCATGGCACCCAGCTACCAACAGAGGGAACTAGCAGCACTCTTCAAAAGCTTTGTACAAATTCTCGCTCTAACACAAGGTGTCTCACAGCAACATTTATTTGACTCACGTTTTCTTGATCCCTTCTGTGGCATTGTTTTGGACAACAGCCTGGATTGATGTCCAGGTCGCGGTACTGGCAATCTGACCCAGATCAGACACGAGGAAGCCGTCCACTCCCTTATGAAGCCAGTAGGCACATGCAGTCTGACAGGGTACAAGAAAGAAGGGTTTTTTTTATTACTGTTCACTTACTCAAGAGATAAGGCTGTACTTATTTGACACTTAGTTTTCATAGACTCCATCAATGCTTCCCTCTTATAATGTCTGACCTTAAATTTTTCAGCAATAGCAGCAGCATTGTTGAACCAAGATGCAGCTCCTTCATAGTTGGGTGTCAGATCCAGCACTATGGAGATACCTGGGAGAAAGAGAGGGAGTAAATATCTCAATGCTGTTGAATAATTAAAACACCAACGCGAGTTGTTCATGGGGGTTAACCCTTATAAAACATGAATCAGTGCTGCTATGTGTCAAGTTGTTTAAGTAATGGACACAAGAACATACAACACATGTAAGAAACATTTGTGAAAATGGATGTTGACTTTTGGCAGATGCAGTTCACTCTGCAGTGAGAAGTTCTAACAGGTCATGAGAGGTTATTAGATATTGAAGACCCTCACCCTTCTTGTGGGCCCTTTCAAGGAGGCTGTTTAGGCCTTTCTCATCACCGATCACAGGATTAATGGTCTGCAAATCTAGGGTACTCGGCTGGTCTGCCTGGACACTGTGGATCGGGCCGAGAACCAGTCCTTTCACCTTAAGCTGGTTCAAACTGTCCAGCTTCTCCTCCACGCCTACAAAAAGAACAAGGGCAAAATCAGTACAATCTGTTTCACCAAGCCACAGTGTCTGCCAAATCTTTAATCATTAACCACAATCATTATGACTATATCAGCACGTGCTCATAAATAGCAAAGGTTAAGGACATTTGGTGGTTTCCGAGTCATTAATCACTTCTGTAGAGACTACAGAGCCCACTGCATTTTACTGCCTCTAAACTGAAGTCCACTGTTGTGAGACTGAGTATGTGTGTGTGTGTGTGTGTGTGTGTGTATGTGTGTGTGTGTGTACACGTGACACACTTTCACTTCTCCATACAATTTACACCAAAATTTCTCCAGGCCACCATAATTTAGCACTGGGGGAGGCTGAATGTGTTAGGCTGATGCAGCATGTGATCTCTGACATGAGAGTCACAAGACAGTCAGCAACTATTGGCAAGCATTCCACTGTGACAGCTTTAAATCAGACCATACCACCAGCCTGGCCAGTTCTTCCGTTTTATATTTAAAAATTGTAATTTACAGTCTAAATATCATTAAACTTAATAAGCTGCAAAACATGCGGAACATTAGTCTCATACCTTTAAAGCCATTCTCTCCTGGGAAGGCGCTCACATCAGCTATCTGGTAGAGGGGACCCTCATTCCACCAGTGCATTTCAGGGATAGGTTTGCACCGTGGAGCCTGAACAATGATCACCACGGCCCCAGCCAGCATGCCAACCCAGCCCAGCCAAAACAGAACCAGTAAGATCCAGCGGGTCCGCACCCATCTGTCGACGTTGTGGAGGTTAGAAGAAAAAGCCCATTAAAAGTGTGAGTTTAAGACAGTGTAAAGTAGCCTAAACCTGTACTCGTAAAAGTGTCCTTGCTGCAATGAAATAGTGAGTACTGAGAAGTATCATTCAAAAAAAAAAATCTTAGTGCATCCAGCGTCCGAAAACTAAATTACATTTTTGGTCTCAAATATGCTAAAGCTCCAATAAGAAACGATTTTCTAGTCACACAGCCGCACAAATGCTGTCACCAGCATAAAATAATAAAATTAAATATAAAAAGCAATTGGATTTCTTGCCAAAACTAACTTAAGTAACTTATAAAACTGCTGTGTGACTTCTTAGTGCATCCAACATCCCAAAAAAAAGTCCTAAAGCTCCAAAGTTTATTGCGGAACTATTTATACAGCAGTATAGAATCTGTCACCAGCATAAGAGACGGAAAATAAATTAAAAAAAAAAACAATTACTTAAAATATTCTTTGACAATACTCAAGTAAAATTTGTTTTACTTAAGTAAACATAAGTTACTACCCATCTCTTACGGGTAACTTAGGAATGTTATTGTAAATGTATCTAAGCAACAATATGTCTGAGCTATGCGGATCTAGACTGCTGCTAAAAATGCACATTCACAGATGGTGTTTAAGGCTATTTAAACTGGAAATGTCACTATAATTGCGAGTTTCAGAAGGAAAAAAGTAGACTTAGGGCAATACTGGTAACTTCTATCCTACCGTAAGAAATTTCATTTGGGTGTTTTGAGCTTTTAGGTCTAAGGTAAGTCGTACCCCGTGGTCCCAGCCACTCTCATGAGCTCTTCTTTGGACAGGCCGGTGAATTTCACCTCGGCGTCCTCCGGGACCTTCACCTTCACACAGCCGTTTTTCTCCGGAGTCTCTCCCGTCATGGGCTGCTTCTCCTGGTCCAGCTCGTTGAGCTCGACCTCCTTCATTTCCATCTCTTTGCTCATGATGTTACTTACAGCCGTGCTCCCTAACCAGAAGGAAAACACGGTAAGTATAGAAATACAGCAGGACGAAGCTCAAAACATTGCTCAAGATATCACTTAACTCGGACCCATACGGACCCAAAACCTCGGGGGAGCATTAAAATAGCAATATCGATGAAGTTAGTAGTCAAAAACAGATTATACGAATAGGCTTCGTCAACAGTCTCAACGAATCTAGCAGTGGACATAAATATTATAATTTAACGTAAAGACACTAGTTTAAGCTGTTTACCTGTAGAAGATACTGTGGATTTCTGCCTCAGCTCCGTGTAACTACCTCCAGTCTTATACCCCCCCTCCTCTGCTCCTTTACTATTGGCTGGAAGGACTAATAGCTTGAACGCCACACTGCCCCTGTGGATAACAGGGGAAGGTACTGAGATACACACTATGAACAAAAGTATTGGGACACTGTTTTCCAAGCTTTTTAGCGAGGCCCCTTACTCCCAGAGAGGCCCAATCTTAATGCTTCAACATACCAAGACACTTAGGACAATGCCAAGCTTCCAACTTTGTGGACACAGTGTTTGGGGAAGGTCCATTTCTGTTCCAGCATGGCAGCATCACAAACCAAGCTCCAGAAAGACATAGTTGGATGAGTTTGGTGGGGAAGAACTTGACTGGCCCGCACAAAGCCCTGACCTCAACCCCATCCAACACCTTTGGGGCGAACTGGAACAGAGATTGCGAGCCAGAACTTCTCATCCAACATCAGTGCTTGATCTCACAACTCGATATTAAAGTCTATGTATTTGAATCCAATCTCAGTAAAGTCTCTGCTGGTGTAATGGTAAGTGTCCCAGTACTTTTGTCCATATAGTGTTCTTCTATTCCTACAATGAAAATGACAAAGCAGCCGTATTTAGGAAGGCATGTTAACTTTTTTAACATAACCTTGCATGTTTTTTATGTTTTGCTCTTTTTTTTTTCTACATGACCGAGCTTGAGTTCGCATGAAGGGACTGGAATTTCTTGAGCAAGCATTCGGGGTGGGGGGGATGTGCAGCTCACTTTACTGTGAAATTTGTGGAGACTGGCTGGATATTGGTTCAGCGGGGCCCTTGTATCCCTGCAGTTGGTTGTTCGTGTCTGCTGGGTATTTTAAGCATGAATAAACACGTGTATCCTCATTAAACCTGGCAAATGACTGAAATAGGAACGGTACATGGTTAACATGGGTTTCCAGTTCAAGAATGTACATGAGTGTAACCTCCAACCCCATGTAATAAGCCTGTCATAAAATATTACAGAACCATGGTTAAAGTTCAAAGTACTGTAGCTGAGTCAGCCTGAGTCTGTGTCATGATAATGTTAGTTGATAAAAAGCTGTGCAGGCTGGCATGGCTGCCGAGCCCCTGAAGATATTTGATCTGGCCCACTGCTTCAAAATGTTTTTTTTCTGAATGTAACTTATTAAATTCCAATCTCCATGTGTCTACGTTATTACATTCATTTATAATCCCTACAAAGCTAATAGCCTTCATAGTGAGAAACATGCAGCTTCTCCCTCGACTTAATCACAGTCAAACAGGGCAGTCATGTAAAGCAGAATTCTACTGAACTAAAATGCTCCACTATAGGGAAATGTACAGATTCACAGTGGCTGCGAATAAAATATTCTGAAATAAAATTGTGAAAATGTCATTTAAGACTTTGTAAGTCAATAATATACCAACTCTAACTATTACACTTTCATCTTAGAACTGTTACCATACTATTGCTATTTACTAATACCCATAATATATATAAAATCTTTGAATACACTTGTAGGTTCACCGGTTATTTTTTATAGTAAATAAAATGGTAAATGAAATGTTGTTTACTCCTAGTTCTCATTACCTACATGCTCTACAGTGCCTTATTTCAAATCAGAACACTCTGAATGATTTGATGCAGTATTTGAAAAATCTACAGAATTCCTATTTAAGTTTTAAAAACAGGCAACCAAAACCCCCAAAAATGCCATTTTTTGAAATCATGAAACTGTGGCTACCATCCTTGTCTGTGTCCAGTTTGTTTTGACCTGTCAGGCCAAAAGATCAAGATGCAAAATCATGATTGTAATGTACTGGAGTGATTATACACACGAACAGAGCATATTATGATGTAGTTATTTCAGCACACACACACACACACACACACACACACACAAACAATCACACAATCACACTCTTCTCCCTCTCGATCACCCTTTGGCCTAATTTTTGTCTCTATCCCAGGATGGTGCCATAACTTCAATGCATTCTCCATTAAACAGTTCCATATGCACTATTTCCCCTCTATAACCATCCTTCCCCACAGAAAAAAAGTTTATTTTCTCATGGCTCAGTTGGGCTTTGCAGAGATATTCAGCAGGAGTTGGGGTAGACTCACTCTAGCCTGTCTGATCCAGCTCTCGAAACCCTGCTCTGAAGGGCATTAGGAAAAAAAATATGATAAAAACTGGAAGGAACTGGTTTTGGATCCAGCCTTCTAGAGGGGTGCTGTTTTCCCTTTAGTGTTTTATGATATCATTTGAAAACTCTACCACAGAGTAACAGCGTGTTTATTTTGTATATGAGCCAGTATTTCTATGGACATTTTCTTCATTTGAGTTCATACGGAGCACTAATGCTGTTTACTCAAACCAATTTGAATTAAAGTTGACAGATGAACTTGGACACAGAACAAGGCAGACAGAACAGACTCACATTCTGACTTCTAAGAATTTTTTATTGATGTTTGTTTTGTTGGAGTGCAATTGAAAACAAATATTTTTGTGTTAATTAACAGCATGGATTACAGCAAAAATAAAAATGTTGATATTTTGACCGTCAAAGCACTGATGGTTACACTGTGTCCTTTATGTTTCTTTCATGTTCCGTCCCAGAACGTCCCGGGCTCACTGTATGTCCTGCTCAGGGCTGTACATATTTTCCATGTGGTGTAAGGATAGTCATGTGTAAATATGTGTGAATATAGATGTATGCCAAAGTTTGAAAATCCTCACTTGAATGATATGTTCTGCTGATACTGTTAAAATACATTTTACGGGCCCATTTAACGGAAAACCAGATTGACTTGCTTTTTGAAATAAAATAAGTTTGATGTGTAATGTAAACATATATAAAGTGTCAAGCAGTACAGTCCAATTCCTAGTCCATATAGTCCACAAAGCACAGCCCATTTCCATAGTTTGTCTAATGTCATGAAAACAAAAGAACTAACTAACTGTATATCAGTCCTTTAGGCTTAGGGCCCGTTTAGCCTCATCTATTCACACTGAAGCTTCCTGACTGCTTTTTGAATGAGGCACAGTACTGAGTAGCCTGTTGAAACATGAGAAATTGACATGTATCAGCCTTAAAGAGCCATCGACAAAAACAGCCTGTTGAACTCAGGATAAAGAGGTGCTGGAAATGGTCAGGTAAAAATCAATTAGGACTGTTTTTGGTACATCAACCAGTAAAATACAAAGTAGGATACGGGCTCTTTAACAAAATCTCTACAGAGAACCGTATGCCATTTTAGTGGACAATTTCTATTTGTTTAACAGAAAATAGTACAAAATGTTACCTAACTGCTGCACATTTGCTTTTATATTTTTGTAGTATGGTAAAATAAACAATAAATAAAGAGTAACTGTGCGTTAAGGTGGCCATAAGGTGGTTGATTTAGAAAATCAATAAAATATTTATTTTGACCTGGGGCGCCTAAACCATTGCATACATCTGATGATGTTGTGGAAAATTGGAACAAAAACCTAAGTATGAAACTTTTTATAAGTCCAAAAAAAACCCCAAACAAGCGGAGTCAGAAAGATATGACGTTGCTGTTTTATTCAAAGATTACAGCTGTGGCCCGTGGGAGCGGCCTCCTTGCTCCTCGCCCGCTCTGTACAGAGTTCTTATAGGCCTCAAATTCAACACCCAATTTTCTAATACAACCCACTGAGCGATTTTTTACCCCAACCTCTTGGATCCTTTAGCCTGACCTGAAAAGATACTTGTGTCCAGCCTGGCCTTCAAGGCCATCTTACACAGTAAGGCATTCCAGCTTCTGAGGGAGACAGTTTACGGAGCTTGAACTCTACTGTATGGGCATTTAAACTTAATTGTAGGGGATTTTTACGTTAAAACCCATATAATTGTGCCATGCTAATCACCGTCGTCAGTAAAATACCCCTTCAGTGAGAGATGCAGCCTCCACATCCAGACTCTATACATTTAGAGACGTGACCAGTTAACTGTGGGTCTGTGTACACAAGAGAGACGGAGTGTGTCCACCTGTGGCCTGTATTTGCTGAAGGCAGTAAATGCACTCTCACTGCGTCTCGCTTATCTCACAGTTACAGCTGCCCTGACCTCTCGTAAATGCTCACTTAGACTGTCTCATGAGAAGGAAGAACAGTGCCTCGTCAGCCCGCTCCCTTCTTTTTTTTCTTGTTGATGTGTCTTTGTGCTCGGTTCCACTTTATCTTTGTGTTATCATTTATATTTATGAAAAGAATGTCTTTAAAGTCTTGAGGTCAGATGTCAGCATTGGTGGGAAAAGTACAGTATAGTGTCTATAGTATAGACACTACTTCAAGCTCTTACTTAGAATATAGAGTCAAAGATAGACTATAGTGAAAGTCAAAAGTGAAATGATTCACACTAAATGGTTTATAAAAGTAAATATAAAGACCAAATTGGGGGTCATCCTTATGGTGACTCTAAAGTGGCCCTTTATAGTCACGCATAAACTCACCAGACAGTGTGAACAACGTGAAATTCTTTTTCTGTACCTTGCTCAAGGGTACCTCAGTGGTGCCAGTAGCAGTCCTGAGATTCGAACCCATGCTAGTGGCACCACCTTCTGATCACAGGCGCAACTCCCTAACCACCAAGCCACCAGCTGCCCCAATGCACAGTCGGTTTATTTGCTGAATTTTACATCAGTATAGGAACAGTATATATCAATATATTTAACAGACAAAAATTGTCCATTAAAACGACACATGCAAGTTCCCTGTAAAGACTGAGTTAAAGGGTGCACTTCCTACTCTTTCTTGTATTTTATTGGTTTATGTACCAAAATGCGGTCCTAATACATCATCACCTTTAAACAGTTTACAAAAGTACATATAAAGATCAAATTAAGAGTCAGGATGTGATCTTTTATGCTGGGCATAAGGTGAAGCTCTACATAACATAGACTAACAAGCAAGGAAGAAGGTCACGGTGGAACCAGAAGGCGAAAGAGTGGGTAATGTTTCACATTCCTTCAAAAGTGGAAATATGGAGTCAAACTGTACTCGAGCAGAAGTTTTAAAAAGTATCTACAAGTATTTTAGGTACAGAGAACTGATAAATTGAGTTTTTTATTATTCAGCTGGTGTGTAATGTGCACCTCTCTGTAATAAAAGTCCTCTCACAATGGTAGATTATCAAAGCCACAGGGTTTATTTTACACTGATATGAATTTAATTGTATTAATCTATCCAGTAAATGAATCTGGTGGGACTGAAAAATCTTCTGGCTGTTGAGATCTGAGTGCTCTGAAAGTCAAAATGAAAAAGAGTAAAACGTGTGTTTCTCTTGGAAATGTAACTGAGAAGAATGCAATGTCAGTAATACCCGAGTAAAGTACAAATCTACCAAAATAACGGTGTAATTACTTTTTGTGTTTTCCACCCCTGCTAACACGCCCACCTTGTCTCAACATATTTTGACACTCTTCAATGTTTGTAAAATTAAAGGACACTTGAACATAAATCACACACCAGTGAGTGTAATACAGTTTGCTGCAAACACAGTGTAATGTTGTATCTCGTAACACTGCACCGGTGAGGAATAAACTTTGCTCGGTCTCTATTCTGCCACAACACACTGCTCTCCTGCTCTTCATCTTCCTCAGAGCCACCAGCTGATCACGCCTGACCCTGTAAGCTTGTTGGGTGAGCAATCAATCATCAGGAAGCGGTTCTGCTAGCTTGTGTACAAATGGGTGGTGCAGCTCATTGTTTAAAAAGAAATAGCAGTTAGTTTCACTGTAAGATGAAGTGAGTGTGATTGGATAAAATGTATGACCACTCAATCAGTTGAGCAATGACCACTCAACTAAATGAAGTAAAAAATATCCAAAAAAAGTCATGATTGTTGAGGACAAGGAACAATGACAAGGTCTAAATGAAAAGAGTAAAACAGTTTTCTCTTGGAAATGTATTTGAGTATAAGTTTAATTCCTGTAAAAGATTAGAAAATCTTCACTAATCTTCCAAAATAAAATATACAGTGATGTAAAGAGCAGTGAAGTATTTTCCTCTGGGAATGGAAGCAAAGTCTAGCTTGTACTGTTTTCCTTTTTGCCATTTGTTCTCTTTTCCAGTCTCTCTCGCTCTTTTATTCCACCCCTCCCCTTTTTCTCTGTCTCCCTCCATTGCTCACAGAGAACAATGTCAGAGTGTTTTTCCCGGGTGACAGAACAGAACGTAGGCCCCTGCCATGTCGCAGAGGAGAATTTCAAACAGTCCGAGGGGCACTGAGGCCACAGGAACTACCCCAACTGAGCAACAGCCTGCCTTTTCTCTACTGAACACTTTCTTTTTCTTTTCGCTTCTTGTACATCCCTTTTATAGTTCAAGCAAAGTATTTAAAGGAAGGCCTACAATTAGGAATTAATTCCAAATATCCATATAACAAGCGGATATAAAGAAGTGTGAAAGGAATGACAACTGATGTACAATGGAAAAGATATTTATCGTAAAAGAGTGGGATTAATAATAATATAGCATTTATATTTGTTTATAGCCCAGTCCCATCGTCTTAAGCCATGAAAAAATAGAACATTTATAAAAATGGTCTATAATAACCAACACTGCAGGAATACAAATCTTCTCTTTTAAGCAATATACAGAGGTTCCCTTGTTTGATTTCTCTTTCATTGATTTCTAAACCTAGTTATATACACCAATACTAAGTAAGTCAATATAATAGTCTTAAAATAATGACATATATGGCTGTGTTGACACCCTATGTTAGTGTTTTGTATGTAATATATTATATATCTGATTAACTAAAAGGAAAGGACCCATTTGAATTCGTGCTCTTCCTTCCTGAAAACAAAACTGTGAATTATTGCCAGTTCAGTGCTGAACAGGCAGTTTGTGAAGGATGCATTAACTTGTGCCTGTAGTGCCCTCCTGTGGCACGGCTTTGGCTACATTCTGATTTGTTTACACTTATGATTCAACAAAGGCTGTTTTTCATGAGAGTGAAACTTTGGTTAGTGATAATCAGTATTATATCATCTAGCTTCTAGATCACAACTCACTATGAACAATGTGCATATCTAGCAGATGAGTATTATTTTAAGGTTTCATTTTTATTAATTTTTTGCCTATTAAACTGGAAGGATATAGAATGACAAAAGGTCAAAGGCTGAGGTCCGTTTATATCAAGTCATTCAATATGGCAAACAGAAACCTTGTAAAAGGTCTGATATTTTCAACACTCCATCATTTTGTTGTCCGTTAAAGGTCCCATGACATGAAAATTGCAGTTTATGAGATTTTTTTTTAACAGCAATACGAGTTCCCGTAGCCTGTCTGTGGTCCTGCAGTGGCTAGAAATGGCGATAGGTGTAAAGAGTGCCTTGATCATCCTACTCCGCCGTTGAGCGAACAACAGCTCAGATGGCCCGATTTTCTGTGTATGTCATCATAGAGGGAAAAGTTACCTCCCTTTTCTCATGCTTTGCCCACCCAGAAAAAATGAGCTCCACCGACTGTCAATCATGTGAGAGACCACTTTTGCCTGTAGAGACGTCATGGTTTGCAAATGAGTGAAGCGTTGCAGTTGCTCGGTGCTTAGATGCACAAATGAGCACAACTGTATGTTTTTAGTACCTTCATGAGAGCCTCTGAAGAACCAGTGGGTTCATTTTATTTTCTCTGGAAATGCGCCGATACAGAGCTGGTCTTGCTGAACGGCTGAAAATGAAGTCTGGATCAGTAACAACTCAGGCACAAACCTCGGACAAGTAAGTCAACTTAACGCTATACAATTTTGCTGCTTTGCTGTATATGGTGACCTAGCTTTTTTTGGCATGTGGCCGTAACATTAGCTCTGCAGCTAACAGCTAACAGCCCAGTTAGCAGGCTACTGTCGCAAATGTAAAGGTGGAGAGCATCAGGTATGTGTGTGAATGGTGTGTGAATACACACATTAACTCGAGTGTCGTACTTCTTTGTTATTTGGATAACCGTGCTGCTGTTAGTGTTATGGCGCATGCGATACCTCCCTTTCCCTTCATTGAAATGACTCTGAGTGAGCACGTCTGCAAACCAGGGTGATCAGATGAGAATGGGTAAAATTTGAGGAGTCTAACGGTAACATGGCAATAGACACTGATCTCAACTGCTTGGCTATCAAGGAAATGTCCCGAATCTCACTACAGACGAATACAGACGTCTTTCACCAGCTACGTGACCGCAAGCTGGCCCCTCCCCCACCCCCACCTTGCCCCGCCTCTCTCCTCCTCATTATCATTTATAGATACAGACGCAGAAACGGCGCATCCTGGGGAAATCTCACTGTGGGACTGGCTCGAAGTGGCTGTAATTCAGCACCAAGGCATAAAAGCATTAAAAAATCAGCATGTCATGGGACCTTTAATATGAACGAAAACACAGAGAATTTCAGAGGTTTCTGAAACTTCAGTCTTTTGTCAGGTGAGCTGGGCTGAACGCTAAAGGCAGCAGGTCCCTCAGGCTTGTTTTCTTATAGGAACCATCTGGTTTGGTCAAGTAAATGTCCCATTCTGTACCAAACTGGTAGTATGAGAAAGAAAGAAATGAATAAATGCAGTCAGTGAATCAGGTTACAGCAAGCGAATGCAATATAAACACATTACAGTATAAATGACAGAATAAATACTTAGTAAAACAGGAATATTACAACAATGATATGAGACAATACTACCGATGCTACTAATGTAACACTACTGTAAAGTGGATGCTCTTACCTCCATTAGGACCTGTCGACAAGCCCCACAGGGTCCTACAAAACTATCTTTAATATCACTGCAATAAGCGAAAGCAATTACTGTTAATTCAACATCAACTTCTACTCTTAAGAACAATTGCCTAGCATTTTTAATTCATGTCCAGTAACTGAAAATTAATTGCAAACGTAAATGACCCACACTCCTGCCTCAAATGCAGTTTTCTGTAGCGACTGTTGGTAGGTTGGACAAGCTTTACAGAACATTGGGTATAATCCAATTATTTTACGGACACCAACAACATGGTTCAACTTAGAAGTATTGTAAAATGGATGCCCAGTGTTATGCTTCAAACAAAATGTACTACAGTTTTTATTAGATTGAGCAGTACTTTTGCCAACATTCTTGTACAACTTGTACAACTTGTCCAACTCTGCAACAGTTGCTGTTAGAGAAGAAATCTGTGGGTAAAGCCTAGATGGGTCAATGGGCCATGTTCCTTTTAGCAAAACAGGACAGAATGAAGTGAAGTGAAAGTGATCATTCGGTCATACGTGAACACACCACAGCACACAGTGTGAACAGCACGAAATTCTTC
>JBBIGA010000011.1:11557148-11567855 GCA_037576975.1 Alestes dentex
AGCGTGACAGCAGCAATAAGTATGCTGTTGTTTGTACGGTCTGTAGCTGTACTTTATCCAATGTAAATAGGACTGGATTGGTGGCGCACAAGAACACCAGCAAGCATGTGAAAAACTTAGAAGCCAGTTCCAAGACTATCGGCAGAGATACTTAAACACTGTGCGAAGGCATTTAGCGGGACAGACGTTAAACATTAATGCAATCGAGGTGGTTAACAGTGTTACAACTGATGACGTTTAACGGCAAACGGTTAGTAACTTAAGATGTGTGTTATATGTGTCTCATACTTACTTTAGTTGTCTTTTTTTTGTTTTTGTTTTTTTAAATGTGAGTGGCAACCCAGCTTATGGGGCTGTCACGTGATGAACGAACGACTCGAAAAGCACGAAGACTAGAAGCAGGTGAATCAATGGCTGCGTCCGAAATCGCATACCACTTAAGTAGGTACTACATTTGAATTTGAACGTACTGCTCTACCGTTAAAACAATACGTTCTACATAGTATGAATGAGGGTAGTATGAATGGAATTCGGACGTACTACATCCGCTGTGTTGATGCTGTCACTTGTCATGTGTCGTCACAACAGCGTGATTTTATATGTAATGCAATTGCATTATTTTTTACCTTTACAGAGGGCATTTTCTCACAAGTGTAATTTAACCACAATGAACAACGTTTTCCTTAAGGTACTACTTACACTTGAAAAGAGCCGCGTCTCCGTTCTCCGACGCCGCCTCTCCCGCTGCTTAATGGGAAAATGAAGTGTCCATCGAATGCCTACTACAGAGGTCATCCGGGCACTTCTCGCGTACTATATAGTAGGGAAGTTTGCGATTTCGGACGCAGCCAATAATTCCAATACAGAAACTATAGGATGTAGCGCAAATGCGCATGCGCGACTGAACGAATCACTCGTACGAGACGACTCGTTCTTCCCGAGTCACATTAAAGATTCGTTCAAAATAACGAGTTGTTCAAGAACGACCCATCACTACTGTGTGCTATAGACTACTTACTGGTTTTTGTTGCATCAATCTGCGTCCCCCAATTACTTTCCCCTACAGCTCCGCGCCGCCCAGCCGGCAAAAATGCTCTGCCGTCAAGGGTGAGCATTGGTTAATGGTCATCATGTGACTGATGCAAGCCAGGTCCTTTTATTTAGCAAAATTGTGATTAATAGTTAAGTGTTATTGTGGAGGCGCACGGGTGGGACTCCACACGCACACACATATAAAAAAAATGCCTCAAGAAAAGGGGACCTAGGGTACCCAAGTGGAAAGGGGCAGGTGCTCTAGCCCTCTCCATTCCATGGCATTTATATTTTTTTCCTGGACCACTGAAATTCAGGGTAATCCAGGAAAATCCTGGATGGAAAATCCTAGATTTTCTCTCGTCCACAGCACACAACCCTGTACCCTGTTTGCACATTTGTATATTATTATATGAATAGTATCAAATGGTATAACTGTGTTTGTATCCCTCCCACCACCTAATTGTTTACCACAGATTCTTCAGTGGGTTTGGTGTTTCTGGGGCCCTGTGTAATGCAGGCCCCAATCAAAGAGTTTATTTTAATGCAAAATAAAATTTTTAGATTGTATTACAGCAGATCTGGGCCATCTTCGTTTTGCCTCAGCAAAGACCTTGATTATGTCCTCTGCATTGGACTTTTCTGGCGTGAGTAATAAGAAGGAATGTGACTGTTTTGATCACCTCATTTAGTTAATCGCTCTGACTGTGAAGTCTTGTGGCAAACGACAGCAGCCTCAGCCACAGTTTTAGGACGAAGTAGCTGTGTTTAGCACCTCACTCTCATCAGACCTTTCTTCAGTTTTCTCTCTATTTTGAGCACGACTGGAATATGAGTGTTTAATGGTTGCTTTCAAGAGATAATACAGGATATATTGGGATCTCTCTGGAATCAAAGACTGGGGACAAAATGTGCCTATTCAGTTTATTAGTTTATTCAAACAGATGTGGCCAGCACGGGACCATAAATTTGTAAGACCTTATGCATTTGCATGGTTTGCATGGCATTTGCATTTTAACTGCACATGATAGATGTTCAGGTAAGATATTCAGCCAGTAGATTTGAACACATATCTTGTCATGTCCTGTCCTTGATGGGGTTAATTTAAAATGTGTAGCTCTGCTATGAATTATATTGTGCTTGCTATGGCTGTCAAGTGATGTCAAACATCAACATTTACATCTGTAATTACTAGTAAGTTGGACTAACTACTTATTTCATTGTTTCGTTGCTATAGCTCATGAGAGAGCTGGTTAAATGTAATGCTGCAGTGTACTGATGTGCTGGTTTTGCTATAAAAAAAAATGAAGTTAAATATGTTGATGCATACAGTATATTCATACATAAATTCAACCTGTTCAATAACAGAGCACATACCTGCACATGGTAATACATTCCACAAATGATTGTTTTCCATGTATGTACGCTGGTTACAGTACTAGCAGCACATAAATGCGTGGTTAAACATTAGGAAACCAGAAGTAATGACGCGTTTAGTAGTGGTAAGTGCAGATTGCTCCAGAGCAGATTATCAGAGATCAATTTGTGTCATTGTGTGAACTCTAGTTGATATATATGGCAGATATGCCAACTGTTGTATGTGGATAAGACATTTCAAGATGTGTTTTTTTTTTTTTGTTTTTCACCCAGAAGTCATAGCATGAAACATTTTTTATCAGAAAATGGAAATTTATTAAATGTTATTCTTCAGTTTTATTACAAAAAGTATATTTTTTTTATATCTGACCAGCAGATACCTACTGAATGCACACAATATCATGTGTATTTTTTTCTAGTGCCAGTAAAAAAAAATGTCAGGACCATTGTAATGCTACATTCACTTTGCTTGGGGACTTAACCTTGTTTCTTGTCTTAAAATTAGCACAACAGGCACTATTCTGGCTATTTTACACCCTGCAGGATCTGTAGCACCAGTGTGTGACCATGTAAGTGTCCTGACCAGTGGCATAACTAGTCCAGAGGAGCCCGCTGAACTGGGGTCTGTAGGACAGGGGGACATGTGTTAACTGGGTTCCCTGACATCTTTATTGGACCCCTTGCTGCTTGCACAATAATAAATCCTTCTCTTATTGCTAGCTCAATAATATACTTCAACCATTAGCTTATACTAGATCACCATTTGGTTGAGATATATTCAATTCAAGTAAATTGCATTGTTTTTTTGCCAGTCTGAAACAATAACAGAACGATATACAGAACAACACCCTGCTGTAATCCTGACATTGTCCCAGTTCTTAGCTTTTATGATTACAGCAGTTTAACTGTAATCATAAATCTGTCAGGCACTGACTGGTAGAAGTCTCTACATAGATGCAGCCACGTGATTTTCCACCTTGCAGATCAATCACTCTGCTCCGGCCTCTCTCGCTGGCTCCTGTTTGAAGATGAGCTCCACCCAGGAAGGAGTCGAATAGAAACCCTCTTTTCCACAGCTAGATGCAGAGATGTACACTTGCTGAAGAACTTTCCATTGTATTGCCACTGTAATTTATTTCCTAGAGAAAAACACTCTCACCTCTATGTAGATTTTTGTCTTAGGTCTCCTCCTGTAGAAAATCACCTTAGTGTTAAACTCAGGACTTCGGGCTTTTTTAAAGACACGTGTCCTTACAGTGTCCTCTTCGCACCTAATGACAGCGTACACATCGGGAGCTGTGACAAAGAGAGAGACAGTGGAGGGAAAGAGAAAGATAATATGAGGAGTTTGTTGTTCTGTGGTCACAGTTTGGCCTTCTGATGACTTGTAAAGTGAGGTGGCGGTTAGTGACCTGGCAGTTTGGTCTGGTTGAGTGTGGAAGCTCGTCGCAGGTGAACTGTGGTTACAGCACATGGCTGAGGCACACAACACTGCCACAGAGAGGGAGCAGGCACGTCCTCCTTCAGCTCCCTGCGCAGAGAGAGACTTTAGTGGTGTACCATACAGTCACTTTTATGTAAGTAATAAATACTGTTTTTGTACCTGTTAGTGATAAATGAACAGAAGACTGCTGTGTAAACATTAGGTAGCTTGTCGTCTGATTTGTTGTTGGATTAGGCCATTAAAAGCGTTAGCAAATAGAGGAACCAGGCCAACCAGAGGAGCAGCACAAACCCTTCAGCATCTCACCTGAGTTTAATATGTGTGTGTGAGAAGAGGCGAAGGAGGAAGCGGCCAGTAGCCCCAGGATGGAAGGTGGTGGGGAGGAGGGCATAGCGGCCCGGGCTCAGTTTCACACGCAGACTAACACTGCGGGAATCCATATAGACCGAACTGGCTGCCTGCTCACTTAAACACTGCACCCTACACACACGGTTCACCTCCACCTGAGAGGGCGTCAGGAGAAAACTCCACATTGGCAAGGCAACAAGATCCACATCACAATATAACAGGAGAAATTATATTATATATTATACTATCTACCTATATATTTATGTATCTCTCTATATATCTATATCTATCTATATATCTATATCAATATATATATATTTATTAGGGCTGCACGATATATCATAGTTTGTAAGCTAAAAACATTCTTAGGACCATGCTAAACACTTTTAATAAACATTTGCTGCATTTTAACCCCACTTTGCTGCATTTTAACCCCAATCCAAACAAAATGTTTGAAGAAACAACATATTATTAAATTATTACACACTGCTGCAAATTGTACAGTGAGCAGAAAAAAAAAAAAGAAAAAGTGGTCTCTTATTTTTTCCATGTCTGTATATATAATATATTATATTATATATTATCTTAGTCTCTTTATTATTTTTTCTTTATTATATTTTTGTGATATCTTAATGAATGATAACACTCCGCTAGTATCAAAGGTCACCTTAGTTTGAAAAATGTAGCACTGTCTGTCACCTTTACGTCCAAAAGACCCATTAAAAAGACAAACTTACGAGCATGGGAAGATGTAACAGGCAAAATAATCTGACAGATATCCAAACTATATTACAAGGAGTGTGAGAATGTGATAACATTGTTAGCAGCTAATGCTGAAACACCTTAGACGGGCAGGAAAAACGTCAACTACTGCAGTAATATCTGGTTTAATCAGGCAGAAAAAAGTGTAATTGTAATTTACTTTAATTTACTTTATTGTACTAAGACTGTGTTCTCAGTTCTACTTCTCATATTTCACACATTTGTTCTGAGTGATCCGTGGCATGCGCTTCGATAGCAGTGTTGAACCAGAGGGGGCGCTGCAGGTGCGGACATGATCACAAATTGTTGCTCTGACAGTGTTTGTGTTGAAAATTCAGTGTCTTATTATTGCAAAGAAACTTCATTTTTTTAATGAAAACATTTGCTTCCCATCATTATTTATATTTTTTGTCAAATAAAATCACAGAGAAACTTGGCATGAATTTGAGGAAAACATTTTAATTTAATCATTGCTGGTGAGAATGGAGAAATTGATCTTACTGGGTGTATCGCTGTTTGCACTGACAATGCGCGTTCGGACTCACCCTCAGTACCTCAAAGCCGATAGGAAGATTTTCGCCTCCTCCCTCCTTCCTTTTCATCCTTCTGTCCTCTTGCTGCAGGCATATGAGCACCTCATCCCCCTCGCCTCCCACCTCAAACATGAACTGAGAGAGAGAGAGAAAGAAAGCAAACACGAAAGAACAGATGTGGCCCATATCAAGAGTGTTGATTAGTCTAAACAGCAAAAATAGCCATGATATTGTGGGAGCACCCAACCCTAGAGACTGCAAGGGCAATCACCAGCTCTATTTTAGCTGTGCAAAATTGTATTCATGCTTAAAAAGGGAGTGTCCATGGACTTGCATCAAAACCAATTACAGGGCCCTCCATATTTATCGGCACCCCTTATAAAGATGTACAAAAAGCCTTAAAATAAATTCATTTTTATTGCACAAGTATATTCTCAAACTGAAAAAATGACTCAAGTAAATGTATTATTACTATTTTTTAAATCTATCATTAAGAAATAATTATCAGTTAACAATCACCTCTATTATTGACACCCCTAATAATTGATCAGAGTGTCTAGAAACTTTAAATTAGTAATTCATGACTTCTTTTGTTTCTGGCATACAAATATGACATAACACAGAGGTCCATTTCTCTTAGCCACTAGCTATCTTCAAGCCAACAGGTTGTTTGGGAGGAAAAATCCAACAGTCCTATAATCACAAATGTAAATGTGTGGAGTTTGCTAAACGCCACTGGGACTTTAAATGGAACCATGTGCTTTGGTCAGATGCGACTTAAGATTGACTCCAGGTTGTTCTGGCATATAACAAAAATGAATATGCAGAAAAGCACCTCCTACCCACTGTTATGTATAGTGGAGTATCCGGGATGCTGTGGGCCTGTTTCTCTTGCAGTGGCTCTGGGAATCTTGTTAGAGTTCAGGGCATCATGAACTCTTTGAAATACTCTGACATTTTAAATAAAAATCTGATGGCCTCTGCCTGAAAACTGAAAGCGGGTCGTTACTGGGTCTTTCGGAAGGACAATGGTCCAAAACATTTGGACAAATCAAGAGAAATTGTTCACCAGACACAAAATCAACCTTCTCCCATGGCCATCTCAGTCCCCAGACCTAAATCCCATAGAAAACGTGTGGGGTGAGCTGAAGAGGAGAGTGCATAAGAGACGACCTCTTTACTCTGGACAATCTAGAGAGATCAAAGAGGGATTGGTGAAAGACCCCTCTCTCTAAATTCTCCAACCTTGTGAAATGTTATAGGAGAAGGTTGTCCTTTTTAAAATGGGGGTTGTACAATATATTAACAGCAGGGGTGTCAATAATTGTGGTACACATGATTTCATGTAAAACATACATTTGTTAATATGAGATGTTTTCCCCCACTGAATAAATGTATTCAAATTCAATTTTCATTGTCATGTTATGTTATTAAAAAAAAAAGAATTTGTTTTAAGGCTTTATCCACGTCTTTATCAGAGGTGCCAAAAACTGTGGAGGGTGCTGTATATGAAGATCAGCTCAGCACTAATAGTATGCAGTTGTTGCCAGCAGTCTAAACCTTGAGCTTACTAATTTTCAGGCTCATTCCTGATAGTCCTGCCAAAACCATAGCAGCATTAAAAGAAAAAAAAAAAGTCATCTCAGCTACTGAAGCTCAATGAACACAGACCTTTTGTTATATATTGTACACGAAGATGACCACAACTCACTGGCTATCCTCACTGTGTGTACTCACCTTTTTTTTTTTTTTTTTTTTTTACATACTTTTGCAAGAAGTTGCCTGCCCTGCCACACGCCACACCATGGCAGCAACATCTTTAATGGTCATCTTTGACACATTTACAGTCTAGTAAATAACATCACAGGTTTGCTTATTCTTGACAGTTTGTTTCATGTTAGTGACGAGAATCACCAAACTCTCTAACGACAGGTGGGAGGCTTACAGCACTAGTAGTTTGGTGACGGCAGCGACGCCTACGTCTCACCTGAGGGTTATGAAGAAACGTCTCTCTGTGGTTAATGCATCCTCCACACCTGCTCCTCTTGTCTCTCTCTCTCTCCCAATCGTCCTCCACCGCCTCTTCCTCCTTTACTTCAAATTTCTCCCCTTTCTTTTTTGTTGTTTCTCTTCCTTGGATTTGCAGAGCTTTCTCTTCACCCCTCTCTTTTTTCTTTTCTTTTGGTGCATGGACCTTCCTCCTGTCCAGCTGCCTTTCACCCAGCCTCTCTTCTTTCCGGTCCCCTCTTAGAGCAGGGACAGAAGCTGGATGGGACCACTGTGAACCCGAGAAGGTCTCATGGCTCTTGGAGGGCTGAGTGGCAGTAGAGATTGTTGGGGTAGGACCTGCAGGGGCATGGGTCCACTCCCCTGGGCATCTCACCTCTCTCCAGTGTCCCCAGGGCCACAGTAAAGGGTGCTCCACCAGCCTGCACACCACTAAATCTGTGAAGTAGCGGCAGAAGTCTTCAAACTCCATCCTGAAGAAGAAGATGCACAAAAAGTCTAAAATAAGAAGAGGAAGAAGCATTTTGCAGGTTTGCTTAATGTGTTTGCATGACATATTATGAAATGTATGTGGTGTTGCCACTTTATTAGGTGTGTTTATGCTTTTGTTGCTCTTTCTTTGACCTTTGAACAGCATGAATTCATTTGGTAATGGCTTCTACAAGCTGCTGAATGTGAATAATGTGGCTTGCAAAAATGATTGCGCTGGTCCTTTGCATCTCATTCTAAAGAGGCTCAATATGGAAAACTGAGAATACTATAGACCACTGAAGTAAATAAAACCTACAATAATGTTTTTTGCAACAATGGTATGTGCCTTGGTGTTTTTCTGAGAATGGATGAACCGTAGTCATGAAAGCATAAGCATGGTTAGCAATGATGTTCAGATACACCACGGTGCTCAGATGTTCCTCAGTGGGTAACTGGGAGCTGACGTTAGGAAAACACACCACACACCATCACACAACCATCAGAGGCCTGTACAGCATGACTCCATAGACAAATGTCACTTGCACCAAATTCTCAACCTTCATTCAGGATTGCTGATCACTGGTAATTTCTTTATATTCACAAAAGCCTGGAACAACAACTGTTTGGGAGTATGTCCAGCACTTCCAGCCCCAACTACAAAGACATTTTAATGGCGCTATAATGTGCAGCTGTTGTCCAAATATGTGACACTGAAATCATTTTATTTACAATTAAAAAGGAACAATAGCATGTAAGTGTGTGAACACTACCAAAACTCTCCCACATCTCTGGCAATAAGACCGATCTTCTCTCTCTCGCTGCGGCCCACCTGCTGCCATTGCTGTGATCTGCAAAATAAGCAAACAAATGTTTAGGTCAACTGCAATACGAATAATGATAAATAACAGATTTACAGAAGTGTTTCATGCAGGTTTTACTTTTGTCATGTTATCCTACACACAGCCAAAAAATCCAAACATGTCCCTTAATAACAAACCAATGCTTTGCCATACGAGTACAATGAAATTCTACTTTCTTAAGTGTTGGATTACAGCCAAAGAAGCCCGTCATCCATGTAAGATGTATTACTCTTTACCCCTGGCTCCAGGCTCCTGTCCAGTCTGCTGTGCCCCAGGGGTTCCTCATGCGCACCATGTAGAGCCGAGAAGTTCCGCAAATGCCCAGAAGACTCTCACCCAGACGAATCTTCCTAACTGCAGTAATGCCATATGCATGACCTTTCACCAAGCCGCAGTCCAGCACTGACTCCACTTGCTCTCCCTCTGCTGGCTGGATATGCAGGTGAGTGAAACCATAAAGACAAAATGTGAAGCACAAAAAAGGAGGTGAATTTGGACATCTGGGGTTGAATGAACAGCAAGAAGTTGGAAACAAATCAAAGAGACGAAAACTAGTCTTAGTTAATGCGCTGTGAAAGGTGAGGTGCATCATTGCTACTCGGCTATAGATCTAGGCACCAAATGACTCATCGCCTGTGAGTAAAAAACATGGTTATTGATGAGCCTAAACACACATTAACACACATACATCAATCCAGAGCTGAAGGCAACAGCAGAGGCTAAACTTTTACAAAAAGCATTTTTAACAGTTCCATGTGTTATTCTCAGTACATTTCCCTAAACACAGACCCGTGGCAATGTTTTTGTGCTGACAGGCGTTTTTACCCGTATGGAGCATGTGATCAGAGCTTTGCGGCTGTGTGCTCTGGCTAATGTCTGGAAAAGCGCCTTCCTCTGGTCTCCATGTTGGGTCAGTGCAGCTCGGTCCAGACTCATCGGTTCAGACACTCCCCCGGTGAAATCCACCAAAGCTTCAGCAGTGTTACCCCCCTCCAAAGCCTCATAACATCCATTCAGCCTGAAAGAGGAAAAAAAAAAAGGACGGAGATAGTGGGAGAGATTCCTCAGGTTCTCTCCTTAGACTCTCTATAAATCAAATCTATATGGTTCAAATTGCACAGTTTTTCTTTCTTCCTAAATTACAGCCCCTTAAGTCATGAAAACGGATACATTAAGTTCAAGTGTCTGTCTCGGACCACCAGCATTCGCATTTCTCTACTTTAATGAGGTAAATGATCCCTGATCTCTCTTGACTGTTCTTGCTGTCCTGCCTGGCAGGGAGTGAACAGGAGAAAGCCTCGTGTTGAAAACCTGATCCAGCCTGAGCGGTCCACACTATCACCTGCTAACACCTGCCCTGTCCGTCCAGTTTAGAGAAGAGAAAGCAGACCAGTCTGTGTGTGTGTGTGTGTGTGTGTGTGTGGTCCTGCTTTAACAGGTGCCATACTTGGCATAAGCCTTCTCCAGCAGTGCGCTCCAGAACTCCCGCGGCGTTGCAGAGCGACAGAAAAGCAGAGTTCCGTCCTCACTGACCGGTAAACGGTCATCCACTACCACGTCCGTCCACTGACCCAGCCGCCAGAAACGGAAATGGAAAATACCAGCATACAGGTCTGGATGCTTTGGGTTCCATTCCTGCTCCATGTGATCAGGGATGACCTGGAAATGAAGGGAGAAAAAGAGAAACAAAGTTGAATGTGCCTTCACTCATACTACGTTTACTATATGAGCAAAAGTATTGGGACACCCCTGTTTGTCAGGGTTTAGGCTAGCTATCTTAATGCTTCAGCATACCTAGACATTTTGAACAACGCCATGCTTCCAACTTTGTGGACACAGTTTGGGGAAGAACCTTTTCTATTCCAGCATGACT
>JBBIGA010000011.1:11572247-11594080 GCA_037576975.1 Alestes dentex
ACACACACACACACACACACACACACACACACACACACACACACACACACACACACACACACACACACACAAAATATACTCTTCACATACTTTTACTTTAATACATACCATATCTCTTTTAGAGACTTAAAATCTTGTTATTATTCTTAAGCTTAATTCACTACTATTAGCTATTACGTAACTAAAATGTAATTTATGTATATATAATTAATGTATATAAGGATAAATACAAATTTGCACAATATACTCAAAGCTGTATTATTATAAAAATGAAAACGTAAAACAAACAAACAAACAAAAAAACCAAAGAAATAGAGCCCTTAATTCCTTTTAACTATACCTGAACAGCTGAGCGACTGGGACAGTTCAGTAGCCATGACCTGAATAATGAGCCCAATCCGCAGTCTAAACATCTCACTGAACAGACCAGGCTGGGTCCTGATGTTCATTGCCAGGTACACCATAATTTCCTGTCACACACGCACACACAACATACAGCCATCTGACTGGCCGATACCCAAAACCACAGAGCTAAGATTAGACTTAAAAACTATAAACATAACCTGAACCTTTTATTTCCAAATGTTTCACTCAATTTAGATTTTATACAAAAATTTGATATAAAATGCTAGATAACCTGGGTGAGGATAGAGATTGTGATGTTGTTCTCACTGGCTTCGTCAATCAGTTTCGCCAGTTGGTCAGGTGGCATGGGCCTGCAGCAGCATACAAATCAGACACAAGCCGTTACAAGTCAACATTACCATTAACATTACATAAAGTCAGAAGACATTTCATTTCATTTCTAGTAATGTAGCTTTAATGAAATTAATGTGAGCATTAACTTTTAGGACTATTGGTCACGAAATGTTCAAACAAGGTTAACAGAATTATAAGGTTTTCTTGTGACAGCAGCAGGTATGTGATTGTAATGAAACACTGGAGACATGGTCAGTGGCGAACTCACGCAGTGATGGTTTTTTCTCTGGGTTCTGGCGGTAAGCCCACTGTTAGGTGTTTCTGATGAGCCAGCAAATCAGAGCAGGCCTGCAAACACCACCCATATAAACCATATTGCAAAGAATATCTCATCTGAAGACTAATCTCTACCAATCACAAAACCTAATTTAATAACGACTACACATTAAAACAATGAGCAACTGATGATATAAATCCTATTCAACCACAATAATAACAAAAGTTAAAACTTGGCCTTTAGTCCAAACAGACGTTTGCTCACCCAGTCGAGCTCCTCCACTTTCTTGCGGAGCATGCCGGTGATTACACGGATGAGGCCCCAGTAGCGCAGGTCTCCTGCCTTCTCATACAGCTCCAGCAGCAGCTTGTGCACCGTACTGCCTTTCCCATGCAGCTGAGTGTCCCACTCCAGTCCCCTGAGAGAACAAACACACGTGCACACACAATGGAAGAAATATCTACTCAGCATACAGTCCGACTCAGAAGATTGCAGCACCTTTAGTCTCAGCCCTAGACACTCTGCCCGCAAGAAACCGGAAGTCTAAAATTAGTTCAGCTGGACACAACTATCAGGATTTTGCCAGCTGCCAGGCTATCCACGTTTCCACAAATACGCACTTCAACGCATCGTTGTCTTTTCCATATATTCACACAACTGAAGAAAGGTTTGTGAAAATTGCCTCCCTCACAACAAAACAGGAGGTTGCATTTTGTCATCTTGCCTGTCAGCTGAATTTGATCTGCAATGGAAGGCGGTTAAGCAGTGAAATGCACCAGACTGACCGAGAGTCTGACATGCAAGACTTCCACTAAAGCGGAATACAAAGGTTAAAGTAGTGAGTAATACGATGCATCGCCTTTCAAATATTCATGCCCTTCTGAACAATTCTCTGGTTTAACTTTACTTTAGATGATAACTTATATGAGATCCCTTTCACAGAGCTATACTCAGTGTAGCATAGGTCAAAAGGTCAAAAACTGACTTGTCTTTGAAGAGGATGTAGAGTATGTCTGCCTGGTCCTGGAGGCTCTGTGTGTCTTTGAGGAGTTGAGCCAGAGCCATGTAATCTATAGCTCCATCAGCACCACGGGGCAAATCACTGTCTGATGACACAACCAGCTCTGGAACCTGCAGTGGAGGAACAACATACAGAGAAAAGCTGGTTTTTTTGTCTGTCTTATTTTTTACTTGCTTATATAGCAATTTGATTGTATTATCCAGACAACGTCAACAGTCGTGAAGCGCTATACTGTACAAAAGAGCTATACTGTCCATGAGTTTCTTCAAAAGCTATGCTTGACACGTTTGACTCTAAGCAGGTGCAGGAGGATACACCATTTTTGACCAAATTTTAAAAAATGTTTTGTTTTTTAATGGAAAGGTTCAATAGATAAAATCACTAGTTACTGTATTACTGTTATTTGCATTCATTCTAATATATCATATATAAATGTTGAAAACACATTCACTACTCAGGTAAAGGTTTTTAAATATAATATTCTCAGGGTCTTAAGACTTTTGCACAGTACTGTACATCATCATCCATATATTTAAATTATTTGTTTTTTTCCCCCCATATACTGTGTGTGTGTTTTTGTGTACCTGGCTAGTTCCTGATCCAGAGGAGTGTTTTAAATTAAGAGAGGGCTGAGGAGATCGGAATAGCTTAGTGGGCAAATACATGTGCACATCTGAAACGATAAAAGAAAAATATGACACATGACACAGAAATATGTGATATGTGTCATATAATATGACACAGAAATAGTGAACAGTAAAAAAAATAAGCAGTAAAGGAAACATTAGTCAAACTAGGATGAGAACAGCTAGACTCACTATGGATTTGGAGCTCTTTAGCCTTGCTCACTAGAGAAACCATCTCCCTTGTTTTATTAGCTGCAGCTTTGAAGAGGCCTAGTCCAGTCGCTCTGCCGTGTTCGGTCACACCCTTCCGAGGCACTGCTGTAGCCAGGAGCTGATCCAGATACTGAGCCAAGTCATCTGTATCTGAGGGCAGGAAAGCAAGAGACATACTTACTTCAACCTAGGAAAAGTGTATAAATTAGATAATTAGTTGGAGCAGGTATGCTGGGAGCAGGGCAAACACTAAAATGTGCAGAACAGAAAGGCCTCCAAGACCATGGATTAGTTAGTTAGTATTAGCAATCAGCTAATAGTGAGAAATGGATGGATATAGTATATGGAATGTACATCAAAATATGTGGTAGAATTAAAAAACATCAGTTAATTCTTAGCGCTATTGCATTTCACTCTGCAATCAAAACTCATGCATGATTCCATCCATGGCAACATACCTTAAAAAAACTGATGCAGTCTACACAAACATATCCAGTGTGATGATGAATGCATGCTTTAGTTGGTACATACTTCTAACCAGCTTCTATTATACACCTTTGCGTCTGTATGTATTTACATACATTCTTCCAAAAGAACTTTTATGCACATAAAAGCCAGATATTCAGAATTGTCTTCCAAATGATGGTAGAGAAATCAGACACAGGGTCAGAAGTAAATAACAGAACAGAATATTTTGATCAGTGTCTAGTTTTTTTCCCCTTACCATCATCAATGTGCAGATCATGCACAGTGCCTTCACTACAGAAGCTCTCTTCATCATCCTCATCCTCGCCCCAGCTCATGCTGCTGGAGCGTGTCTTACCGCTATCCAGGAAGCTCAGGTGAGCGAAACAGGAGGTGGTGAGGAATTCCGACAGTTTTCCTGTTTGTATTCTAAAAGGAGGGAAGGGTCAGGTTAAAGTGTTACACAGATTATTACAAAACATATAGTTAATCAGATGTCTTGCTTCGGTCCTACCTTGCTCCTCCAAAGTAGCCATCCTGGAGTTTCTTCAGAGTGGCCAGTACTGCGGGGTCCAGGTCTGTGTGGTCCTCAGCTGAATGAGTAAAAAATAAATAAATAAATAAATAAAAGGAAAACCTCAACAAAGGAATTGTCCCTTTTCCTTTCACAAGCTGTTTGAGGTTCCTTTCTTGTCCTGGGCTTGTGCTTCTCAAATGTTTCAGATTGTCAGAAGGCTACTAAGGGTAAACAATATCACCCATAACTGGAAAAAGACAGCCTCGTTAAAAATATTAGAAAGTCAAATTTGATTTTTCTATTGTCACATCTTATAATTGGGTCAAAAGCTGGGGTTAAATAGTTGCAGCACGGGCTGACATATCTTTGAAAAGAAATGTTTTCTACTATGTAAAAAGAAACCATTTGCTATGCACTAATTTTCACGGGGCACAGGCCTCTATGTCTTGGCTGTGATCTGGGAGAGAAAAAAATGGGGGTGGGCGATGTACTAAAATTTTACACAGTCCTAAGAAATTTATATTATAAATAAGCACACAAACATAATTCTTAATTGGAATCATTTTGCCCACATTCTGAACGATGCAAAGTGCTTCAAACAATTACACTGGTCAACACTGAAATTGTTACTGACTTAAAAAGGTCCTAATCTGTAGTATCTTGGTGTGCTGAACACGAATATGACCATGAAAAATGTTTATTGGCTCTTGTTTTGAAGATATTTCATATAGTTCATTTTCTAAGTTTCACAGTGTACATTGATCTGATAGGACTGTAACAACATCCTAAATAAGCCTAGAATGATGTAATATTGCATCACATTGCATAATAACATCATGCGCACATCATCCAGAGTTTATTGCATCATTTTCTGATGCAATGCAGTACTTCTGATGCAATCAAGATATCGCAACAATGGAACAAAGATAGCAGGGAAAATGGTCCACTGGCTCACTACTGCTGGACCCCAGAGATGCTCCCGAACAGCTGGACAAGAGACGGGCAAAGAAATCTAAGAAGTAGTCTATTATTGGGTTTTTTTACAGGTATTAACCGTAAGCCTATTACTATTGGCATGCATTTCTTGATGTAAACAATTATTGCAGATTACAAAACAAAAAATTGACTGTCATATTCGTGTTGAGCACATAAAAATTGATAAGAAATTAATTTTGTTTCAGTAACATGACTTTTGTAAAAATTTGTTGACCAGTGTTACCAACAAACTGTGCAGCTGGCTAGATGTAATTGATTAAATCTTTTTTTTGACAATGTGGGTTTTCGGGTATGAAACAGAAAAAAATTTGTTTGCTGTCCTCGAAAATGTCAAAAGTACTTTGGTATACAGGAAAGTAAGTTATTGGTAAGTAATTTTTATTACTGTTTTCCTGACTTGAACTATTGTTAATGTTTAACCCTGTTTAGTAATTGTGTCCCTTTATGCTTTTGCAATCGCTTCCAAAACAGTATTCTCTCATATCATTAAAGTTGTGCCCATTATTTTTTCTTTGATATCCTAATGTATGTAATTTAACTAAACTCAAGGATCTGGAACATTGGAAGGAGAAATTTGATCTAACTAATCTTGGTACTACCTTCATATATTTCATAAATCCAACCCTGCAGCTTTTTAGTTTATCCTCAGCTCCACTCACTTAGCATGGTCTGGGAGACAGGGAAGGTGACAGTGGGCCGGCCAGTCATCCTCCAGCGAGAAGAAAGGTAGGACAGGTCAGTTCGCAGCATCTCCACAATCATCCTGTTATCCAGGGCCAAGTAGAACTGCTGGTGATCGATGAACTGTCAAGAGAGAGTCGGAGAAAAACATATACAAGAAAGAAAGCATAAGAGAAAGGTTTTGAAAGCAAACCTAACAAAAACTGTGGATATTTGAAGGGATATTACTGTCCCTAACCCTAATATATTTTATTTATAATGATTTACAAACAACAAATACTCTTCATCTAAACCAATGAAACCAGAAAGTGTTGTGTACACACAGTACCTGAGGTGTAAAAGTAAAGATAGTGCTGCGGATGATGTAGAGCTTAGAGGTCCCCAACACGCCGATCCTGCGATTAGGCCTACCAGTCAGCCCCAGCCTCCTGTTACGCCCTTTAAGAAAAGGCTAATTAGATTTTCTATATGAAAATATAAGTGCAGGCCCAAAACAAACAAATCAGAATAATTTATGTTGACCTGAACTTTTAACACATTTGAACCTAAGCAAGTGATCAGTGATAGGGATTAAATCTAGTCCTGGACTATACAGTATTATGAATGGAAATTTTGCATTAATCCCTGTCTGGGAAACCTGCCCCTAAAGTTTACAAAACAGCTTTACTTTTGTGGGTTTTGCCGTTCTTTGTCACAATATGTCTTACCTAGCCTGGCATAAATGTGGCTGAGAACTCGGGAGGGCTGCACTCTGATGGGATGGATGTCTGCCACCGTCTCCACTTCTATTCCATGCTTCAACAGTAATGCCTTAATGTCATCATTCTCTGCTAGAATGGAAACTACGTAGCACCAAAAAGCCAAACGTGAAAGACATGACTAACATGGACCACATAAAAACTATGTAAAAGCAGAAGAAAAGTTTCTTTTAGCAAACATAACTTTACTGAATTTGGTAAACTGAACTTCGCTTACCTTGGACAACCACATCAGGCTTGGGGATGGTGGAGAATCGACGGTTTAGTGGGTCTATTTCTCCAGGAGCCAAGAAACCCTTCAGACAGAATGATAAACTGGTTGAAATGTTACATTTTCAGTTAAATCACACACTACTCCCTGAAAATGAAGGTGCCAAAAGAGTTATTAAGGATGAGTCAGTAGTACAAGGGCGTTAAGTTCTGGCTCTGGAGCGCCAGTATCCAGCACAGTTTAGTTACTTCCCTACTCAAACAAACTTGGTTAAACTCACCTGTTACTTGCCATGTTTAAGGAGTCTGTTTGAAGAAGAGATCTACCAAACTGTGCTGAAAAACCAACCTTCTGCAGAAGAACCACTTTTGGTTCCCCGAAAAACCTTCCAATTGAAAGTGTTTAAAGATGATTGTTTTGTAAATGAGGTGTGGAAGTTTGAAGAAAATGTACAGTTTAAATTTCCTTTCCACGAAACTATATGAAACAATTTGGATCCTTTAAGAGAGTGACTAACCACAGAAGAAATCACAAAGTACCAGAAAACGAGTATGAAAGTATTATGAAATTAAAGACATCCCAAGTCCATGATCTGATCATGTTCTCACCTCTGCCAGCAGGTTTCCCAGGATATAGAGTGACTGACCCCACTTAAGGGGGCACTTGCCCATAGGGATCCTCTCCACAGAGTGAGGGTTCGTATACTCCTCATCCACCTAGGAATACATATATATTCATGTCCATTTGCTTTTGAAAGATCACAGTGACATTCACTCCACAGATGTTCAATTTAAGAAGAAGTGTCAAAGCAGGGCCAGGCTTTTACTACACAGTGACCAGCATGAGTGTTAAACACTCACACGATCAGCAGGGACACTGTAGAGCTCAGGGAGTAGACGTATTCCATCCTTCTGTTTTATCAGTATACCATCCAACGCTTCTCTGTACTCTTGCACCTGAGGAGACACATTCCAAACAAGGAGTCATTTAGCCAGGCAAAGGCTATGTAGTTCCACAACAATAAACAACAGTTGAAAAATCTTATATATTTTATAAAAGCAGTTTTATATATTCCCCAAAAGCAGAAGTTTGGCCCAAATCTAGTATGTATAAATTGGGCAAAGTATATCAAATAGTGTATTCTATAATCTAAAATTCAAGTATTTTTTAATTCTTCAAGGATGTTTTTATTATACGGTTCTATCATCTATCATTAGCTACATTCAGTTCCATTCCTTATAGTTCCACTGCGTATCTAAAGAAATTATTTTATTTCTTTCACACTGTGCAGTGATTTTTACCTGTTCTGGGCTGTTTATAAAGATGCCATCCAGGATGAGATAGGTCCAGAACAAAGGCCACTCACACTCAATGTTCTCAAACAACTTCAGCTCAGCAGACTCATAATACAGTCTGTTGGGGTCCTACAGAAAGGACACCGAAGCCTTTACCACACAAAATCACAGAAATCCAGTAGATCATAAAATCCAGAGACGGACATTCTCAGTCTCTGAGCAATCACTAATTGGTAAATTGTTTAGAGTTTTGAATGATATCAATTGAAATAGGCAGAAAAACTAGTTGTTTGTCAGCTGCCTAAAAGAACAGCAACAGTCCGGTCCATGTTAACAGAGACGAGTTCTACCTCTCTAGGTGTTTTGTGGCCATCTCTGAGGAACCGACAGCAGCCGTATCGCCCCTACAGAAAATACAAATTCAACTGTCAGAAAAAGGATGACAGCGAAGATAATTTGCATTAAATGATGCTATATATAAAAGTTCCTACCTGCAGTTTGGAAATAATTTCCTCCTTGGTGATGTTGACTAGCTCCATGTCCTCCACAGCAAAGGCTGGGTAGGAGATGATGGAAAGAACACCAGCGTCAACCTCTTTTGATGTGGAGGCTCTGGGTAGCATGGAGTTAAGAATGGACTGGAAAGAAAGGACACCATGGTCATACAAACAGCATATTGCACTGCTATAAAACACAAATTTAGCGTGTCCATAGTCTCATATCCAGACAGCTCACGTTCCACAGAGATATCTGGTAATCTGAACATATTATTTTGAACTGGATATACTAGAGTTTCATGGCTGCAATGGCTCCAGATGTTTTTGTGTCAAAAGGTCGCTCAGATAGTTTTTCCCTGCAAAAAAACTGGTGACAATAGCTGGATAGCTAGGTATTTGCACAGTGAAGCAAAGCCATTAAAATGATTTATCGAATGAATGATCATCGAAGTCATTCTTGTCGAAGGCTTTTTCTGATCAACATCAACTGTAACTCCAGTGTTAGTCTTATTTGGTGAATACTGCCAATGCTGTAATTAACAGTTAGTGCTTTCCCAGCTCATGATTCAACAAGATAGTTAAACTGAGTTGAAACAGATTTGTTGGAAAAGGGAAAGCACAGTGCTATGACATCAGAATCAGAATAAGAAAACGTTACTGATCCCAGAGGAAATTTCTTGAAGCTCTGCATCACATCAGGGTCGATTAAAGCTTTAAGACTGATTTGAAATCTCTAGTTTAATAAAGTAGACCTAAAACCTTTTACTGAAACTTCTTAGACAGAATACTTAAATCATGTCTGATAGCAAGGCAGGTAACTGAGAACTATAAGCAAGGTGATGCATAGTATAAAGTTAGCGTAAAAATAATATAAACAAAATGCACAAGGCAGAATACTAAATAGGGCGTATGATATATGGTATATTGGGCTAATGTTGATTTGCTAAGCTATTCCTATGTATAATTTTATTGGTAACATTTTTCCACCGTATTTGTATGAGCACTACATTTACATTTACGGCATTTAGCAGACGCTTTTATCCAAAGCGACTTCCATTCCCTACCTACACGGGACAGTCTCCCTGGAGCAACTTGAGGTTAAGGGTCTTGCTCAGGAACCCAGTGGTGGTATTCTGAAGGTAGAATTCGAACCCATGACATCTTGGGCCAGAGGCAAGTATCCTACCCACTGAGCTACCACCACCCTATACTACATGCCAAGCTGGCTGGTGAATAACACTTACAAGCATCACATTAATATCAAACCACACATTTTGATAACTGGACTAATTTCAACACACACAATGTCTATTTTTATATGTGCTTCCCCTATGTAACAGATGTTGTGCTACTGACAGCACTAGACATCACCTCAGTCTGCTGTCATTTGAGATCAGCTCTAACATGGCAAAAAAAGGTTAGGCATGAGGAAATGCGATTGTGAGTGTCAGGACAGTATGGTACTCTATTAAAATTACAGTACATCAGAAGTACAAGAACATATGTCAGATACACATATTGTTATAACAATGTACACTATATGGACAAAAGTATTAAAAATCATCACACCAACAGAGGTTGCATTCAAATACATTCAAGACTTTAATATGGAGTTGCCCCCACCCCATTGCAGCTATAACAGCTTCCACTTGTCTTCCACAAGATTTTTGAGTTTCTGTGGAAAAATTTGTGGCCATTCATTCTGTAGAGCATTTATGAGCTCATGCACTGATGTTGGACGAGAAGGCCTGGCTCACAATCTCCATTCCAGTTCATCCCAAAGGTGTTGGATGGGGTTGAGGTCAGGGCTCTGTGTGAGCCAGTCAAGTTCTTTCACACCGAACTCATCCAACCATGTCTTTATGGAGCTCGCTTTATGCACTGGAGCCCAGTCATGCTGGAATAAAAATGGGTCTTCCCCAAACTGTGTCCACAAAGTTGGAAGCATGGCGTTGTTCAAAATGTCTTGGTACACTGAAGCATTAAGATCGCCCTTCAGTGGAAGTAAGGGGCCTAGCCCCATGTGTCCCAATACTTTTGTTCATATAGTGTACATTGACTCTCCCAGGGGTACTTCACAAGCAGCTGGAAGGTAAGAGATCAGACCTGTAACTACTTAAGGATGTGTTCAGATCTGTTTTGGTTTTACCTGACAGTGCTGGATATCATCTGGTAGCGTGTGGACCACTGACCTTGGTCCTCCTTTAGCCCCAAACAGATTCAGCTCATCCAGAGCCTCCATTGCTGCCTACACACACAACGACTCCATTCAGATATTGTGCACAAACACAAGTTTCAGGTCGTGAACAAAAACAAAGCTAACATTCACTTTATGGGTTCAGAGCTCTGGCTGGGAATAAGACTGGAGCCTTTTCACTCTGGAGTGGCATTTCACTGCAATCGTACGCACAAATCAATGCCAGTCACAATGACTCACTACACAGAGCAAAGCAAGGGGAACAGCAGGACTTTACTGCAGGAACAGCCACTGTTTACTGCAGCTGGCTGGAGGTCTGCGGAAAAAGCATGAAAGGATTCTGGCAGTGATTCCAAAGGAGCCATGTTGAGGTAATATTAGGTCAGTGACTGTGTTGGGGTAATGTGTGTAGACGAAGGCTACGGATGGGGGCTTCTGTCATGCCACCTCAGCTGCATACTCAGCTGCTGGAAGCAGAGATGGAAAAATCACTGTGTGTGAATGTGACACAGGAAACATAGCAAAAGAGAAAGAAGGTGGCATATCTGCTCATGCAGATATGTATAGATTTACTGATCAATCAAAAGGAGTTATTTTACATGAATGTATGACACTCTGGATATAAACTGTCACTCAAATCAAAACTACATTTTTTATGTTTATTGGGTCTTTTTCGTTGTTTGAAAAGACAGACTGTCCATTAAACTGTGTGAATATTTCAAGATGAAAGGCAAATAGAAATGTTCCAGTATTATTTCACTTTACATTAATAGTAAAATTTCTAAAGTGGCAGTGATGGATACATTTTTTCATGACAACCACAGCATGGCCACTAAAACACAAAGTCTGTGTTACTCAATGTGATTAAACTTCATCTAAATTTACAAACTCACTTTGGCCATGCCAATAGAGCTAGCATTGAGCTCAGGGATTCCCTGATTGGTCTTGTCTCCTCGCTCCCACATTCCATAGTCCTGAGAAGTAGGAAAAAGTAGAAAAAAAAAAAATACATCAAGCAAACATATAACACTAGAAATACCAATCTACAATGATACAAATGGACCAGATGTTTATAAGCAGTTATGGCGACTTACTGCCACTTTGTATGCAGCCTCGATGTAGAACAAGAGATTCTGGACCACATCCACTTCATCCTGAGTGTAAACAATGTGCAACCCTGATGGACCCAAATCACAACAAATAATGAACACCACTGTCCAACTTCGCCCTTAATTAAGGCTTTCACACACTGTTTATGGACTATTTATATCTCACTAGTGATGACCTGATGTGCGAATGTGTGTCTACACTGACATTTTAACACTGTCTCAAGCTATTTTAGTAAAACAGCACTACTATAGTAATAAAGGCACACACCACTGACACTGACAACTTTTGTTTTCTGTTTGTGCTTTTAGGACTCTTTATAGGTCCCACAGGCAAATATTTTACTTTTTTTCTGGAGCTCGCTGACAAGCTAAGCACTGATTAAGGCATCTGCAACAGTTTGACTGGTCACGATACAACACTACCACTATCCTCTTTTTAAAAACCTTCAAAATATTTCTCCCTATTTCACTGGGCAAGTTTGTGTTAGACTGCTTCCCGTGACTATGCATAAACATGGAGTGTTTTTTTTTTTTTTAATGGAACAGTTCACAGTGATTATATGGACCCTTTTTGTTCCTAGTAAAGTACTGTTCATTTCTGGTTTCAGATTCAAGAGTTTCTAGATGCACATAATGTGAACATAAATGCATATTTGTGTAATAAAAAGTGTGTTTCTGACTTAATGGAGAAAATGCGGTGAAATTATATTAGTATGTAGTGATTTCTTATGTAAGGTTTTATTTCAGCATTAATCCCTAACATACCTGAGGCAGTCATCTGTGCCAGGAACAGCAAGAAGAGGGACGTGGCATCCATCTGCAGGTGGCCCCACTCAGTGTCCCCCACGACAGTGGCACAGGTGTGAGTATTATACTTGGCATGGAGGCAGTCCAAAGTGGTCTTGCTATACTTGAACTTCTCCACTTTGTCCAGCTGAGGAGGGAAAAAAGCAAGAGACAACTTGTGAACCCTTTACATTTTTGATATGTCAAACACATTCACTAAGCTGAGGGGTGTGCGTGCATGAGAGGGACTAGAATGTACCAGGAAGAAATAGAATGGCATGTCACTATGAGAACATACTGGATTAGGTACTGAATGCACTGGGAGCTCAGTATCAATTAACTGTCTTTTAATGGCAATAGATACTATGTCTGTATTCACTGGGGGGTTCTGTGATACCTGCCGCATAATGCACTGAAGTAGGCCCCTCATTAGCTTCACAACACTCTAGAGAGAGAGAGAGAATAGCAAAGACATGTTACGTTGTACATATTTGTAAAACAAACCAATAGTACTTATTTAACTTTGACCTTTTCATCTCCTCTTAAAAGAGTAACATGAAACGACAGCAGCCTGGCTACTCTTCTTCACACTGTAGGAGCTTACATTTGGAGAGGACGTTCAAAGATAGTTTTAACACTCAGTATACACTAAGGACATTCTGATGCAGAATTTTTTCGCTTCTAGATTATCAGTTCTCCATCATGGCTAGACATATGATCAACAATGTTCTATTGAACATTTTTTAAAAATGCTCAAAAACAGCACAAAGACCCAAACTGACATCTGATCCAGACACACATTACATTACAGTTAGCTAACGCTTTATCATAATATTATTCTCATCAATCAATCAATCATATACACACACATATACTCAATATGTACATACATACATATACTTAAGTTAACATTTACATATATGTTTTTCAATACTCACATCCATATTTTTATTTACTAGATTGTTTGTATAGCGTACTTTTTACACTGTACTGTTGGTATAGTTTTTACTCTGCTGTTTTTAATTTTGCTGATCTTATGCTGTCCACTTTCTGCTGTGACAATGCAAATTTCCTACTTGTAAGACTAATAAAAGTTTATCTTACCCTGAAATATTATAAATGCAATATGAATGAAAAAAAAAAAGAAATATTATTGGGCAATGTCTGTACACTACTCCATAAATGATTCAATATGTTATTCAGAAACATGAGCTATACAGTTATGAGAATAAAACACTAAAATATGAGTCCACTTGTGAGAACAGTTCGGCACTTTCTTTTAAAGGGATTAAAATGATGTGAATTAATTGTAGAACTGGGTACTGCATCAGTAACTATCCTTCTGACCAAAAACTGAATGTTCAAAGATAAAGAATAAATCAACTGGAGAACAAAACTGACTCCAGTCTCGTACCTGCTCCAGTTCATAGGCTTTGGCCTTATCCTCATCACGATCAGCATTCTTCCTGTAGGCCAGGCTAAGAGCCCAGACTGAGATGATGCTGTAGACATTATCCCTGACCCAGGCATCCGGCTGCTCTTTGCTCGCAGGGAGAAGACCCGTCACAGGGTCCTACACATTGCCAAGATGATTGGGGAAAGAACCACATAATGCAAAATGGGAATAGACAGTTCATTTAAATATGAACAAGGGAAGCATCACATTATATCAGATCAGACTGTTGTATTGCACATGGAGGTAACCATCCATCAAAATGACAAAGGTATCAGTTGACTTGTTCTGCATGCACAAATAACCCAAGTAAAGACGACAAGAGAAGCATGTCTTGAAAAATCACATGGAGTGTTCATTGTATTGTCTGCCAGCTTCTCAAGTAGAACGTTTCTGTGGATGTAATTTCCATTCAGAGTGAGCATCGCAGACTTCTTGGAAAACCAACACTGCTGGGGCACACAGGGACATCTTGACCCAGAAGGGCATCTGATTTCCAGCTAGTCAGCTGTTACCAAGTACAGTTCTATTATGTAAGGCCCCAACATAAACACGCTGAGACCATAACTTGGACTTTTTAAATTCTCAATCCAGTTGCATAGACATGCATAGACAAGAAGTGTCCATCTACAAACTTAACAGAACAAATGTTAAATAGGATTGGTCAGTCCACATGACAAGACAGTTCTGTTTGACTCTTCCATTCCACCTTAGTGTGTGCGACTGAATGTGTAACTTCTGTACAATTTAAGGTGGGACTGAACATTTTAATAGGAAGCTAGCGAACAAGAAACCAACTTCAGCCTCGTGTAGAGCCAACATAACGTGGTCAGCAACACCACCAAAGTGACAGGAGATTTGAATGACAGCTTGGTAGTGTGATAGCTTAGGGGTAAAAGTGCTGAGATCTGTACAGCAAAGTGAACGCAGATTCTGTGGTGAGAGTCACAAGCTAAATATGTTCAGGATTTACTGAATAAAAACAGGCCTTCAAGGACAGAGGGGTGAGAACCAAAAGCCAGTATCAGATGTCCCTACTGTCTCTTGTCAATGTCTTCTGCTACCATGCAACTAAGGACACTTCAATGTGTACCTGTATATATATATTCACGGTGTTCATACATATAGGTCCTCTGTGTACATATATACATACATATATCTGACGTGTACATACGTTTACGTTCTACTTTTGTACTGTCCACTTGCAAACTTCCCACCCGTGGGGCTAATAAAAGGTCATCTTATCTTATATTATCTCTTATCAAGTGCCCACGACAGGCATGCCCCTTCTATGTAGCAGCAAAAAGCAAACACCAAACATAAACACCATCAGTGTGGCATTAACTTGAGGATGGAGGTTAAACTGGCGAGTTACTCACTTGGTACCGAAGGATAGTCTGGTGAACTATCCGTGCGTAGTTGTCGAGTTTGACTCCAGAATTGCTGCGACTCCTCATTTTCTCGACCTCTCTTCGTTCTCTCTGCAAACTCAGTCCTCTAGTTCCGCAGACATGGTCGTTCTGAAGCTTATGGGCAGCTTTTCGGGACGAAGCTCTAAGTAAATCTTCACAAAAGGCTACTAAAACGCCTCCCAATTATATATAGGCGTCTCCTAATGCTGTCAGAGCGGACTAACTTTCATTAACAACCGAGTGGGCTTTTCCAGACCACCCGCTGTTACCACCCTTGCGGACCGAGGTGACTGTAAACAAAATACGAAAACAACTCCGGAAGAGTGGAAATACTAAAGAGTGGAAACAAAAATATGTTCGAGTGTTTCCTTATTGCAGTCTCAACAGCAAACGAGCGAGTATTTCGATCTGAAACTAAATAAACGGCCCAGTAACACCAAGCTACGAGTGTCGAGCCCCGGAGGGTCAGTGGTCATTTCGGTGCACGTGTTCAGGGAGCAGGAATCCACCTCGTCAGTGCTGGGGTATGAAGTGCACAGAGCAAAGACACACCATGCACCAAACCGGGACGTGTACATGAGCTGCTGAGGGCCAGAGGCACTGCACACCAAGTCAGGTTACTGCAGAGTGTAACTAAAACTATAGCACCAGCTTATGAGTTATGACTTATCAGTTCTTTTTAGCTTAATTTTGCATCAGGCATGTAACTCGACATGTTTGTTTTATGTTGGTCTGAGAAGTCTCCGCTAGGGAGCAGCACAGACAGTGGAATACTTATAGGTTGCGTTTGAAACAGCATACTGTGTGGTACACTAAGTACTGTACAAGTATATTAAGTATACTGAATACTGCACTAGTATATACTGTATACTGAATACTGCACTAGTAAATACTAAGAACTGCTCCAGTATATAAGGTACGCTGAATACTACACTAGGAAATACTGTGTACTGCTCTGGTGTATAAAGTACACTGAATACTGCACCAGGAAATACTGAGTACTGCTCCAGTCCTTTATACTGTAAACTGAATACTGCACTAGTACTTCACAATGAATACCTCACCAGTATATAATGTATATTGCATGCTGCACCAGTCTATATTACTACCTTTAGGGCAAGAAGGCCCCCAGACAAGGAGCAAAAACGTCCCAAGAATTGCACAGAGTTGCTGACTGTGGGCTTGGAAAGGTCACTTTAAACTAGATTGGTAAATAAATGAATAACATTTCACTCCATTTTTATATTTACTTTCACCTAAGGCATGGATTACTTGAATTACTGAAGTGTAAAGTTTTGAAAATCTTGCTTACTTTCCAGATCCATATTTTTTTGTTCTATATTTGTTAAAAGGCGACCAGACGCTCTTGCTCCATAGTGATTCATCCTTGAAAATGGAGAAAACAAGTAGCCAGCTTACTGTCGAAGCAAAAAAAAAAAAACAAAAACAAAAACTTCTGAAGGTTATAAAAATATTTGCTGATTGCATTCACAAGGAACATTTGTGTTTGATGTAGCCTTGATTTTTTTTTGTCTTGTTATCCTCCTCGGAAGATCAACAACGCAAGTCTTACCATTGACAGAGAATTAAGGTGCATCCCTCCACTGTATGTTCTGATACATAAGAAGGCTGTGATTAGATGATCAGCGTGAAATTATAAACTAAACCAGTGGAGAATTTGCTGAAAGAAGCACTACGTCCATGTGTCCTGATTAAAAAGACAGCATGAGACCCTGTTATCTAGTGCATAATTGTTCTATAAGAATAAAGATTACTTGACACTGACATGACAAAATGTGCAGCTCTCCTTTCTCCTAATCATAGCTCCAAGATGGTTATTTTTTGTTGTTTTGTTTTGGAGGAACATCTGTGCTAAATAAAAGCTGGAGGATTTCAAACTGAAAATTTCGGCCTGGGCTACAGTCAGTTATTGCATCCCTACAAAGTATACCTATGAGGTACGTGATAAAATGACTATGAGGGTCACCTTATATAACTGGCAAATAGTATTAATTTACGTCATAGGCTGCCAGCCCTGTCTCTGGAGCCTCCCTGCTGTGTACAGTTTAGTTTCCCCTGTTCCTAGCACACTTGATCCCACTAAATATCTAACTAGTAAACTCTGAAGGTTGAGGAGGATGTGTTATAACAGAAAAACACTTACATGTGCAGGCCTGCAGCCTCCAAGAGCAGGATTGGGAACCTATGATTGACATGATAAAATGGCTTTCCTTGCAAATAGTCACCAGGTTTAGGTTGTGCTGTTGTTTTTGGGGGTTATTTTGGTGTACAGGGAACAGGAGAACTAAAGAATTAGTTCGAATTTTGAAAAAAAGAGTCTGAGCAAAAAAAAAAAAAACAAGACGCGAAAGCATGCGACCCTGAGTGCATTTCTGAATGTCCTGAGGGATTTAATCTGTTTGCTGTTGAGTCAAAGCTACAATTTATAGGTCTCTGATCACTCATCCATTCTCTATGTTGCAAGTGCCTGGCTGACCTTTTCTAGCTGTGAATGGATGTGGAGAAGGGCAGCATGCCTGGTGTGCTGCTGTAGCACGTTATCATAGAGTGGCATGGACATGAGGGATCTGATCTGATTATGTCTGGTTCAGAACATAGGCTATATGGGTATTGCCTGAATGTCTATGTCTGAGATGCACTATTTCAGTCCTGAAGTGTCCAACAGTTTGGTGATTCTCCTGCTGTAACTCTCCTGTTAACTGTCAGGTTTAGAGAGTGTGTTTGAGGAGGGGAACTTCTAAACTGTTCTGGACTTCAGCCCATCAGGACCCCTGGTCTATGTAATCATGTACTGTAGAATGCTCGATGGCCAGGCCAGTTGCATGCATTTGCAAAAAAAAAAAAAATTACATAATTTCTGTATAGAAATATTTGATTTTTTATTATTGAATCATTGTCAAATGCTCCATAGCAGAGGATCTTACCAAGTCAAATCATAAAACTTCTTTCCCCAGATTTAACAGTATTATTTATATAAAACTCAGAACACATGCACATGTCGGTTTACTGTTTTTTATATAGTGAATAAAATTACTATAGTTCTTGTCATAGACATCATAACTTGGGGTTCACATCTCCACCGTTGTTAAAAACAAATCTGAGCTAGCAAATTCATACACTGCATCATTTCACATCAAACCATTGTGTACAATTATGGTGTCGTTAGGATTTTTACTGAAGCCAATTCTTATTGAACTTACGGATACCACTCTATAATTTGGTGCAAAAAGTTGTGTAGGAGCTTACTGATATTTCAGTATTGATCAGTCAGGAACCAGTACCAACGTAGTACCAGTTCTCAACACCCATCCTTAACTGAATGTTTACATCTCAGCAATTGAAATGCTGAACTTTTGTCTAGGGTGGGATGGCCTTTTAAATACATTAAACCATGAGAAGACCTGTTTGTCATAGCTTAGAATGCTACAGGCAAACTGCAGTAATCTGTACAAAAGGAGTTAAATCTGTCAAATCACCACCATCATCTTCACTTGATCAAAGCTGGAGAGCCAATAGACAAAACTCTGTTGAGCTGAGTCTGTTCCCTGGCCATTCCTTTTGTTTTCTTTAACTTCAGTAAAGACATTTCACACATCCATAAAAGTCATATAAAAGTGCTTTTTATTTACTTAATACTTATTCACTCCAACTTTGCATGCAACATGCATAACAGGAACAATGTAGAAATGACACATACAGTACACACATACGGTCAATGATGTATCTATGTACCTGACTAAGGTAACAATATCAGATCATTACTTATTTTCAAAGCCGCCCATAAGAATGAGCCAAACCATACAAAACAAGCTGATGAATATAATAAATAGATTATGTGGCACATAAAAATGCATGTGTATGACAAAGCCTGCAAGTGTACTTCAGGATTTAAAATCCCTGAAAAACAGACAGAATAGAGAGACAGAGAGAGAGAGAGAGAGAGAGAGAGAGATAGAGAGACATGGAGAGACAGAGAGAGAGACACAAAGATAGAACAGAAGTCATAGGAGTAAAAAGATAATATTAGCCTCCCTTAGTTGACAGAGAGTACCTTTGCACCTTCGTTCATGCTTTCTCTCCCTTTTCTGCCCCATAATATCTGTAGTTCAACGACACTCCGGTTGAAACACTACACAGTCTGTACTTACATGCTGCCAAATCGAGCATCCACACATGGCACGACCCACTATTACTGAACGCCTTTCCGTGTTCTAGGCTTTCAAACACTCATTACACTCATAACACCCGCATCACTAGCACCACCTGAAATCTGAAAAGTGTATAATTGATGTATAAAATGTGATGACCTCTGTTAGGAAAAATGTTAAATTAAATAGATTGTGTAATATAATAGTATAAATATACTGTACTGAAGGTTATGAGGTCTATGTTGAAACACTGGAGAGTTTATATGACTTATTTATGAGAGTAGTATGCCCATCTGTAAAGCTTCACTCTATTCTGACACAAACATCACCAAAATGTACACTTTGCTTGGCCCACCTTCTAATACACTGTCTTGCATGTTACATGTTCCTTCAGTGCTGACTGATTCAGGCCACATTTTAAATGATTCCACTGGGTAAATACAGGATTTTGTGCATGGGCAGGCCAGTCTTCCTCCATTGGGCTGAAGAAACAGAAACCTTTCCCACTCTTAGGACTTTATCGGTTGGCTAAAGGAGCAGTGCCCATTCCTGTTAGGAAAATAAGGAACACTTGTGTCAGACAAAGTATACACTTCAGCAGGGGTGCACAGTCTCATCTGCAACAGGCCAGTATGGCTGCAGGCCTTCATTCCAATGAAGCAGGAGCCCACATGCTCTGTTTAAAGATGTAGACCAGATTAAACAAGTGGAATCAAGGGTGCTGCCAATTGGTTGAAAACCTGCAGCCATGCCAGCCCTTAGCAAACAAGACTGGACCACACCGCATTAAAGAATGGCTTTCAATAAACATGCACTGTTACAAATGGGGTTCTTTGGAGCAGTGCCATAGAAGAACCACTTAAAAGAACGGAGAAAAGAATTGATGGCTCTTTAAAGAACAGCTTTTGCACATACAGTTCACTAAGAAAATCAATAAGGAACTTCTTTTTAAGGAGATATTGTGGTTCAAATTAAGATTTGGAACCAATTATGAATTTAGCACTAATCACTAATCTGTAATAATTTGCATCCACTTTGTAAAATAAGCATATTGAATACCAGTACGACAACTGACAAAACAAATATACCTGCATACGCCTGTGGAACACTCGTAGTTATTCTGGCAATAAGCCCCATGGGGTTTAGTGCCCATGATCCTCCAAAGGGGTGTCATGCGGGCTGACCTCCTGAGCGACCTCTGAGCCCCCTGCAAAGAGTCCGAACTGCTGTCCAGGCCTGGAACAGGACTGGAATCCACCTGAACAAAAACAAACAAAAAAAAGATTTTCTGAGCAGGGGCACAGGTAGAACATTCAACTTAGAATTAGTTGATTAATAACCACTAAGTTTTAGTTTGATTGACATGTCAACTAAAGTTTAGCCTAGGCTAAAGCGTAATCTGGGTCTAGGAAACTAGTCATATTAAAAGACAAGGTGACCATACCTTAACATTAGAACTGAAGGTTAAGGACATGTAAGACTCACCTGCTGGGCGAGCACGATAAACACCAGGCACCACACCGCCACTGCGTTTCTGCTGAAGTCTCTTTGCTCCCGCATGCTGGGTGAATGGGTTTCTGCTCAACTTGCTCAGAACTCTTTCTGTGAACTCAGGCGACAGTGGCCGTACGAGCACCGTGTAGCGATTCTCAGCCTTATACGTTCTGCTGCCGGCACGGTGGAGACGTCCCGTCTGCCAGTCTCTTCCTAACCTCCCGCTCCCTTTGTTTCTCCTCTCTTTCTCTCTGCCTTTTTGTACCCAGTTGTGACATCACATGTTTGCTTAATATTTGCACAGTCCTCTGGGGCTCTGGGTGAGAATGCAGTCAGGGTTATGGGAAATGGGAGATGAGGGAGAACAACTTGAGGGGTTGATAAGACAGAACATCGCAGGCTTATCACCAGGCCAAGGGTTGAACAATAGACATGAAACTACAGAGTGGTGCGGTTACATATAGGTGACGTCTGGTAACCCTGTTCACCTCCTCATCAGTCTTAATATCATAGGAAGCTTCTTGGCTTTTGAAATGAGTTTTAAACTGTTGAGTTTTAAAGCAGTTAAGCCAATTAGCCCACATCCAGAAAAACTGCAGAACAACCACAACCAGGGCTTGGCAGAAACTGCAGCAGTGAGTGTACCCCGTTACATCAGGTAATAAAAGAATACAGTTTAGCAAACAAGATGGACTGTGAAGTTCTTTACACACTGAACAGAACAAAAAAGTCCTTTTCAAGGCTATTACAGCACATGTGAAGTGTGTTCTCACAAATAACACAGCTGCGGTAGTATTTGTGATGACATACTGCCTCTCCTGTTTTAATGCAGAAACAGAAAGCACTTTTACATTTAATCCAAAAAATAGTTCTTTGAAAGCATGCACCATCACCCAGTCCACCACCCTGTGTGCGTCCAGTTTTCAAGCACCAATCAGAATGCAGCTGATACATAAA
>JBBIGA010000011.1:11594180-11609994 GCA_037576975.1 Alestes dentex
CATGCACCATCACCCAGTCCACCACCCTGTGTGCGTCCAGTTTTCAAGCACCAATCAGAATGCAGCTGATACATAAATCATGCTGACAATGAGAAAACAGGTTTGGGGTTAATACCAAAGACTTTAAGGCCTACAGCAGGATGAGTAAACCCAGGCCAGTCAGGGACAGTTAGTTTGCCGGTTAACTTTGAAGGTGGTGTAAAGTCAGGACTGCAATCTGGTCACTATTAGCTAGCTAATACATTTCCATTGCATGGAATAAAAGTATTTTAACAGCAACAATTCCCATACTACATTTGCAGCAAAGGTGTGGATCCGAGTTAGACTTCAGTCATGAATTTTAGACAAAATGAGAAAAGAAAGGGAAAAAAAAAATGTACCAAAAAAAACCCCAAACACATGCAACTTCAAAAATGATACAGACTTGTCTTGAAAATACCCCAAAGTGGACAAAATGTAGAAGTCTGTGAGTCAGACTCAATTTACTAAACTGGTTCATTTTAATGAAACGTGCAATTCAGCAGATTCAATTCTACAGTTAAAACAAGCGCAAAATTCACTACTACTTCCCTTATTTTCTTTGAACCTCACTCGGAACTACAGGCCTGTTTTCAGTTTTTGTCCAGCTCTTTAGTATTGGCCCCCAACAATTTCATTTAATTTGAGGTGTAGTTGCACTCATGTTACTCTTTGTTTACACCAATGTGTCAGTCATGTATATATGTGTACCACGTACAAGAGACAACATAATCAACTTCGATGTTATCATACAGTCAAACGGGCGTTAAAGTCAATGCTGTTCAGCGTTAAAGTGGTTTTAGATTTGCTGAAGAATCAGACTTTAACAAATCTAATGCCATTTTAACAAAGCACGCTGACTTGATTGGGATACAAACCTCTGTGTAATAACGGCTAGCTCCATCCCAGACACTCACTCTCAGGAAGGGCTTTTTAATTAGCAGATTAGGAGCAGGGTTCTTTAATTAGACCTGAAACACCAAAACCATAAACACTAAGAGGTGTGGGCAGGACTACTCCAGGATTAGGTTTTGTCATTCTAAAGAATCCCTTATTAAACTTCCAAGGCACATGGATCAATCCACAACATGACTGGAGGAAACCTCACTCCTCCAATCCTCAGAGAGGAGATGCACAACATCATAGTGCAGTCCTCATCTTCAGTGGAGATTTCAACACTCGTTCCACTTGAAAACTGGGAAGATTCATGGTCTTCCCCTTGTGCCACAGGGTCATGGACCACTGGCATCGTTTGGCGTGTTTGTGAGTCTTGGCAAGAACTCAGCAGATTTCAGACAAAGTAAACTGTCCCAATGGGAACTGGAACGGCTGCCAAAGGAGAGGAAAGGGCTGTGCAGAAGCTCCACAGAAACAAATGATTAGAATGCTGCTCCCTGGATGTTAATACGAACCTGAGGGTCTGCGATGGCGTAAAGCGTCAAATGCAATTCATGGTGCAATTCTGCCCAAATTCGCTGTTGATGACTAATGGTCAGAAATGACCATTACTCATCAACAGTAAATTTAGCAATCAAATAGCACAGCATGATGCTCTTTAAAAGGCACATGGCAATATGAATCTTCATCAAACAAATGTGAATAAAATCCGTTATCCATGATTGCATATCCATGAGAAATATCACCTGTCTTACAGCTACTGAGCCAGCCTCATGTCACACAGAGAGAAACAGCATCCAGATTTTCTACATGAAAACATGTGCAAAGAGCCACCCCAAAAAAAAAAAAAAAAAAAAAAATAGGTCAGGTTCTCTTGCAATGTTTGTACAAACCAAGGGCTAGAAACATTTAATGTGCCAGTGAAAAACTATGCTCAAATGGCCATGTACAATCTTAGCAGCTGATCAACTGAGAACTGTGGAAAAAGTATGTGCCCATAAGTCAGTCTTTAATCTAAGAATCACTGTTGAAAATTTGCAGAAGGTGGCAGCATTTTTGGGTCACCAAACCTATAGTTTGATACCAATTTCTGTTTTGAAAGCATGGAGAATACCTAAATCTAACTAAAAAAGTAAGAACCTAGCTAGACACTATTAGAACTTCGATTAAAACTGGGTTCTGGGGGTCAAAAAAAAACCCCAGAACTTTCTGGTAACAAACATCCAAGGTAGGTTTAGCAATAAAAAGGAAGAGTATACAGTAAAGAACCTTACCCATACTGGTAAATATGGCAGGGGATCTGATGCTTTGAGTTTCCTTCAAAGGCCCAGGGAACCTTGTTAGCACAAATGGCATTGCAGACACCATGACACAAAAAAAAAACAAACAAAAAAAAAACCAAAAAAAAAACCCCAAAAACTCATGGTTAGATCTTCCAGGACGACAACGATCAAAATCAAAAGAACCTAAACCCATTCAATATGGTTTAGAGACCACGCCCCTAAATGGGGAATTCGTTACCTTAGACTAAATTTCCTTAGTTAGATATTTATATTTAAGTGAAAGATTGTGCTGAGGAACCACATGCTACAACCTTTAAGTTTCTTTACCAATGGTGCCAATAATTATGGCTCTAACAGAGGTAATAGGACATGCTTGAATCTTTTACTGCATACAAGCAATTACAAGCTCTCAGAACTAACTGTTGGACTCATAATGGATTTTGTAATGGACTTGCAGTCAAATTAGTCTGACAAACTCCGGCTACAGAGTACACTGATTGGTCATAGAACTTTACCATGTTTTTGAAGGGGAAAAAAAAACAAAAATAAAGATTGTTGCTAAAGGCACTCTTCTAATATTTTATCTCATACAGGATGTCCACATCAGATTAGACAAAGCCAGACTATAAAGTATATAATTTTCTGGATATCATGCTAAAATGGACACCAACTTTATCAAAATGGCAAACCAGTTTCATTTAGTGTGCCCGTGACTACAAACGAGAAACCGAGCCCCTCAACTGCACTGATTTCTGAAAGCCAAATGGAATTCTTATTTAGACGTGTGGAGTGTAGCATATGATTCATCCGCCATCGCGCCCTTTAGCATGGAAACCTAACCTCTTCTGCATTGGGCAACACTGCAGTGTGACAGCCTCCTACATTACCAGCCTTAGTGCTCAATGATGGTTTTTGCTCAGATCTGATCTTCCTTGTGTTAATCACGTGAAAGATCCATGCAAGAGTAACAGAAAAGATTAGAGGTGTGTGTCCACACAGCTCTGAAAACATCAGATCTGGGTCACATTTAAAAAAAAAAAAAAAAAAGTTCATTCATTTCAATGGCTAACTGTCTAAACAACATTCACATTCAGTAATTCAAGAAAATCAATACTGGTGGTGGCCAATATGCTACACCTGGTGGACAAAAACAGGCAATGTCCAAGTCACATTTGTTTTGTTTTTTTTTGTTTTTTTTTTTAAAGCTAACAAAAAGACATAACCAGTTCAACCTGTGTGCATCCACAAAAGAGTACAATCATAGGGGGAATCTAAGATCAAATTGAGATACAATAATAAACTACATGAAAGTGTGCAAATAATCATACTCCAACCTGTTCAGAAGGAATACATGCAAAAAGTACTCATCTTAGTGCTACAAACCTATAAGAGACATGACGCTGCTTTTTTTTTTTTTTACAAAATGTGCTTTATTTCACCTCTGAAGATTTATAAAACGATCATTTGAATTGTACGACCATTTTTATGCTCTCTTCAAGAAACCTGTCAATGAAAACACTTCCCCCTGGAGGCTAATGCCTCTGAACAGGAACAAAATATGCAAGAACACGTGGTTTCCAAAAGAGGTCGCAATAGCAGCATCAGTAACAGCAGCAGCATCACTCTGAAGTCCAACAAGCAATCTGCAAAGGCACCAAAGTTCTTTTCACACACACATATGTATTATTTTTTTTCATTCCCCCCCCCCGTAATTTTTTTTTTTTCACTTTTTTTGAGTGGACCTTTCCAAAGAGTTAAGTAAAGTGCAAACACTTAACACCTAACAAGTCCAGACACATACAAAATTCTACCACTTCAGAATTCATCATCATTATTTTAACAGGACAGACGGGCCATAAATACAATACACAGACAAATACAAGACAGAAAAAACTGAATTTAAAAACCCCCCAAAAAAAGTCAGTCACCGTTTGTGTGGCCTATAGCTCATCTCTCCTTAGGCTTAAAAACTGGTGACTGTATGTAAAGTCTATACTGATCATTTGCTCCTTGCGCTTTAACAAGCCCACAGTCATCTACAGGTGCAGGATTCTGCCACCATGTCCTCGTACTCTTTGTAGACGATGCTCCCATTCTTCTCCATCATCAGCACGCTGATGGGTTTGTATTTGAATGGCACGCAGGAAGGCAGTGGGATGTCGGCCACTCCTAGCTCGTTGATGAAGGTTTGTACGATGGCGTGGTTGGGCGAGTTGTAGCCGTAGTGCAGGACATGGGGGCAGTCGCCCATGCAGTAGCGGGGGTTGTACATATGGGGTGCGATGATCCAGTGGTCCCAGCCCAGGTCACGGAAGGTCACGCGGTACGAGTGCAGCTTGCACTGGTTCTTGGCCACGCTGTTCTTGCCCCGTTTGTAGTTCGGGATGTCGGAAACAATGCTGCCAGATTCTTTGGACCGGCGGAACCTTGAACCAGAATGAGAAAGGCCTTTGATGTATTTTGTCCATTCCATAGGATGTCTCTCTTCTTCCAGGAAGAGAAGCAAAGCGGGGGCTCTTACATGGTTTTGCGGTGGGAGACGTTTTCTCAGGGCCCTATATCTTACGACAGATGATCGAACCCGGGCAGTTTCCAGGCACTTGTATTGAACAAAGAGGACAAACTTGCCACCTTTAAACTGAGACACATGGGATGTGACATCAGATTCAGTCCACAATGTCTGAGGGCCCAGAACGACAACATCTGTGTCACTGACTGGTTGCGAGGATGCCACTCTAGCCTCACAGGTCACAGGAGGGTATGGAGCCACAGGTGACTTCAGGTGAACGAAAGACGCCCTCAGCAGTTTGTTGAGCGGGAGGTTCTCAAGCTCGTACTCAACGGTGTAAGTGTACAGCAGGTCTGGCCAGGTCAAGGTTTGAGCCAGGAAAGGAGGAAAGAGAGAGAGTCACTCTCTGGGTGGTGGGTAATTTGTCTGCCTCAAAAAACATTCAACCAGACACACATATTATAACTAACACCATCAATACCTTCACATGGACTACTGCTCCAGTGACTTGTAAATATCAGATTTGAGTAGTCTCGCAGGATGTTTAGACGCATAACATCTCTACACAAACAGACACCGCCTTCAAATGGCAGCCTAACAATACATGGATGTTCCATGATACATCAGTCTGCAGGCAGAAATTTATCTTAAGAGTCAATAGTAATTCAGTAGAACGATATTCAACCAAATACTCTTCCAATTCTCTATTACGTGAACCCAAGAAGGCATGCTATTTTATTGTAAATATTCCACTACTGAATGGTGTATCCAGTCAGTGTTCAGTGCACTTTCCTACAAAATCTGAGTGAACAGAATAGAAACCGTGCTGTTTCTTAATGAAATCACAAAGAACGATCAGAAGAAGGCCTGCTCAGCCTGATGATCACACAGAACAGCGGGTATGAGAAGTAAAACAGTTTTACCGTTTGGTGAGGACTGAAAGTGCTTTGTGGTAGAGGAGGCCCGGATCAGCCTGACAGTGTTGGAGCCGAACGGTTTGTGTTGTCTCGGGCTGCCGTCCGCGTCAGCCGCTTTCCTGTACAGACTCCACATGAACTGCAGACCCTGGTCCTGCACCTGCCTGTCTGAGGGCCCGCTGCTGCCGGAGCTCCTGTGCTTGGTGTGCCGGTGTCTCCTGCCCTGCTCCGTGGTGCTCGGCACCCCGAGGCGTGAGGGCGAGAAGGCCATCTTATCTGCCGCGCGCGTGAACGTGGACCACAACAAAAACAAACACGACAGCACGCAGAGTCGGAGGAAGGTGTGACTGCCGGGAGCCCTCATGTTCAGCTCGTGGCGCCACCAGGAAGGCTACCATCGTCCGAGAAAGTCAGCGGGTGGAGTCTGGGCCACACATTACACCTCAACCGCTGCTTCACTGGCAGACATTTCTGCAGCCAGCGCCAATTAACCTGCTCGGCCTAAATGTCCCTGCGTGCTACGTCACCAGGTCAGGTCAGGGCAGGTCAAGTCAGGTGTTTGTTGTCGTTTCAGTCATAGATACACGGTAAACAGAACAAAACAAAACAAAGACTACACAAGTGCATGCAGAACAGGACTAAAGAGAGAGTGCAAAAGAGCAAGGGCATCAGTAAAACAGTTTACAGTGCAGTCAGCAGAGCAGTTACAGTAATAGTGTGAGTGAGTACAGTATGACATGTATTCTAGCACCAAAAAAAAAGAGTCAAAGTGTGAAAAATATTGAGAAAGCAAAATATAGTTGTGCAGAAAATAGCAAGTAGCAGCAACAGGATTAGAAAAATATGTACAGCGTAATAAATACACTGGAGTACGTTTTCTTTGTCTATGCAGTGTGTGTGCAGTGTGACAAGAGAAAGGAAGAGAAAGGAAGCAGTGCAATTCTGTGTGTGTGTGTGTCTGTGTGATGTATAGTTTGTTATTCAGGTCTGATTTAAGAGTCTGATGGCCTGGGGGAAGCAACTGTTCCCCATCCTGGTGGTGAAGTGCCTGGATGCTGCCAGATGGAAATAGGGAGAAGAGGGGAGGGGGTGTGGGGTCATCCACAATGCTGGTGGCTTTAGGGACACAGCGAGTGGTTTAAATGTCTGCAGCAGAAATGAGAGAGACCCTGATGATTTTCTCAGCAGTCAACCACCACCACTGTCTCTGTGAATAATCACAAAAGATTTGTGATTAAAGGGCAAAGATTAAAGGGTTATTATAACATCCTGCTAATAAAACAGTGCCTATGAGAGTTTGAAGTTCACTGCTGTGCTAGGTGGAACACAAGGCTCAGTTTGCAAGTTAATAAACACAACACACACATGTGATAAAACTCAATGAATAAAATAGGTGCTTAATAAGGTGACATCCAATCAAATTTATTGTCATTTAAACCATATACACACAACACACAGTGAAACGAAACAACGTGCCTCCAGGACCACGGTGCAACACAAGAACAGAAACAGTGCAAGAAAGAGCAACAAAACAACCGGACAATACAACATTTAGTGCAGTGACAATATTAGTACACATTGATTGTGAAGTTTATAATACATGCAGTTATTCAGTGGTCCTGGAGTACTGATAATATCTATGATAGGCCTGCCTGCTAAGAAAAACATATCATGCCACAATTTATAACGATAGTGATACCAAACCATCTGGAAAACAGGAAATGGTCATTTGAAGGGGAATTCTGTCTATTTCTCCAAAATCTACATTAAGTGAAAGTGGTGTGATGTGAAGTCAGATTTGACTGACTCAGATTTCTTTATAGTACTGGTCATTTGAACCAGGGGGCGCAATGTCTGTATGTAAGCATTTTATATAAGCATTTTAGTTATTAAAGATGACCAGTGACCCTACACATGTCTTCTGGGTTTTTTATGCTCATAATGTCTAAATGGTAAATATTAAAAAGGAATGTATTCTCTGTGGTTGCAGATTATAATACATGCAGTTATTCAGTGTTCTTGGAATACTGATAATATAAATGACAGACCAGCCCACTCAGAAAAACAGACCGTGCCATAATTTACTGCGATAGCGATATCCTCATATTGCACACCCGTGCATTCAGTTTGCTTCCTTAGTCAAGTCAAGTAGGTTTTATTGTTATACACACAGTACTCAGTGAAACGAAACAATGTGCCTCCAGGATCATGGTGCAACACAAGACCACAAGTGCAGAAAGGACAAAAGCGTGCATAAAAACAAGAGCAACAAAACAACTAGACAAGACAACCAAGACAACATTTAGTGCAATCGACCATAGCTACACTCTGGATGAATACAGTATTTTGACAGGTACAGCAGCAGAGAGTTGAAAAAAAATTATGCCGTTTATATAAGAATGGGACTTGTTCACCATCAGTGGTGCAAAAAGTGCAAAGATGTTCTGTATGGTGAGCCAGTTTTAACATTTTAGCACTCCTTGTCCCCAGACTGCTGTTTCATGGCTGGTCTGAGACCACTCAGGACCACCTCTCTTGCAGTGGTGAAGCCTGGGAATTTGCGTAGGAAGAACTGCTTCACTACAGCTGAAAGACACTCGGACAATGGACAATGGGAGTTTCTCAGCGTAGAAAGGTCCTGCTCTGAGCCGTCACCACACCGGCCAATAACAGTGGATCTACAAGGTGCCTCACTCGCATCAGTTTTTTTAAGCCTAAAACAATTCCTAAACTTTGAAAAGCTAGTTTTTACCGCATTGTTTTGTTTTCCACCCGTGTTCATAAACCCCTTCCATCTGCTCTACTATTGGGTAGAAGTTCGGTCTCACAAACGTTCCACCTATTGTGAGTGTAAAATAGTAGCCAATAGGAACACGAGGGGGTGGGGCTTTCCGCAAAACGGGTGTAGGGAGAAAACTCACCCAGAGCAGCCGGGCCCTCCCCTCACGCTGGGCAGTTAGAGAGTGATGGAGGGACGGGACCCTGTGGCCTGGGAGAAGTGAAGGAGGACTGAAGCGTGAGAGTGAAATCATCACGGAATGGAGACCGTGGAGCAGCTCGTGTCCTTCAACCACATCCACGTTCAGCTGAGTGGAGGTGCTCCGTGGGGCTTCACTCTGAAAGGGGGACTGGAGCATGGAGAGCCCCTCATCATTACCAAAGTAAGTGCGTGTGAGTGTGTGAGCGGAGGGAACGGTAGGGTCCTTGTTTTCCTGCAGTCTTCACACAAAGTCCAGGCTGGTTTCTTCTGTAATGACATCTGGAGCTGCAGATTGTTAACACAGGACTGTTAGCCCAAAGTTTGCAGAGAAGTGTCTGCAGACTGGTGTTCGGTTTCAAGCTCCTTTGGATTTAGCCATTTTTCAAAGCAACAAATGCTTAAAATAAGTTCTTGAGTTTGTTGCTGCTTTCTCCTGGGGATCTCTCGATCGGTTATATTAAAGTCTTCCAGACCTTTCGTCAGTGAAGCACAGCGTCTTTCTTTCAGTTCCCCACGGGCTCGTCCACATTCACGTGAAACTCGGGGGCAGAGTTTCATTCAAAAAACAGCCTGGGTGTCTCACTCTGTGTGTACGGTTAAAGTGTGCTGTGCACTGTTTTTCAGTCCAACTAAACTTTCCCAAACAGCCTGGAACACGGGAAACGGTCATTTAAAGGGGAATTCCGTCCACATTTCCAAAATATCTACGTTAAGTCGGAGTGGTTTGATGTGAAGTAAGATTTTTCTGACTCAGATTTCTTTATAGTGCTGGTAATAGGGACCAGGGGGCGTAATGTCTGTAACACACACACACACAAACATTTTATTTACAATCAAAAATGACCTGTGACCCTGCATGTATATTTTGGGTTTTATATGCTGATCATGTAAAATTGTAAATGATATACACGTGTATATAATTACAGAAAGAGAGCTAGATTAGGTATAGTGTATTGTTTTACGCCAAGTTAACGCAATTTTGGTGGCTGCAATATGTAAATTAGCCTCTGATCAATCACAGTGTGTTTTCACAGGGTAACCAGTCACAGCTCCATTTGAGTGTTACTTGGTGTCCTAATGAATCTGTCAGAGTCTTATTATTTTTGGCCAGTCTTTAGCTATTAAAGACACAGATTGGCTGAGGCATTTTAAAAGGACCACATTCTACATATTGCTTCCAATTTGTCCAGGACATCAGTGTGTTTGTGAACCAAAAAGTAATTCATCACAGTTCGTTCATTCATGACCATTTTCCATCCTCTGTTTATCCTGTTTTTGTCGCTGGCCCTTTAAGACTAATCTATGTTAATGATCTTATTTCTGATTGGCTGCCCTGCATTGCTGGAACTCAGGGACTAAAATTGTGCTCAGAACCTCAGCATGAATGGACGTAACTAAATTGCTGTAGGCTGAACAAGGAAATATATGTTAATGTGTTGGTTTTGTGGCCTCACAAAAACTATGATTTGAAAATGAACTGTTTTTGCAGCTTATTTGCCATATGTGGACTGAATAGGTGGGCAAGTGATTCTACATTAAACTTAATACTCACGTACTTCAAGCTTTTTTGATCAGAAAAAATAATTATATTGAGGCCTTAAAATGTTGAAAGGCGTCCCAGTCATGACAGGTAGGAGTATAAGCATTGTGTGTGTGTGTGTGTGTGTGTGTGTGTGTGTGTGTGTGTGTATACATGCTTCAGACATCTGTAGAATGGAACATCAGACCACTCTGAATAACTTTGTGGACATCTCAGCAGTGTATTATGCAGAGATATTTGGAAAATTGGCATACATTTCCATGAATGTTTATTGGTCTCAGTCATCCCTTGGCAACCAGACTATTTTGTGCTAATAATGTTTGCAGTGTTGTTTAGGAAATAGCCTGCAGTATTTCACTTTTATTTGTGATTTTTTTTTTATTGTGTTCACATCTTTACAGATAGCTTGTGGGGGTTTTTTTTTCACCACTCATGTAATTAAACGTCATTTGATTTCAGATGAGAACAAAAGTATTGTTTCATTGCTACAGTATCTGCAAATAAAAATCTTACTAATGTGCAGTTAACCTCCAAAATGTTGTAGGAAGACGCAGGGGGGTGCTTCTTTTATAAGGTTCCTCATGGAATAATGCCTGTACTTAACAGAGTGGGCAATAATTTAGTTCTTATCTGAAATCAAATTGTGTTTAATTAGATGATCAGGATCGGCTTTGTACAACATTTCCAACATCTGTAAACAAAGACATACATACTTTAATGCAGTCACCCATGTACACTGTAATTCCAAAAGTATCAAGACCCAAGTCCCTGGCCCGCATGATGAATATTGACATTGAGTGATGCTTCTCACTGAAGAAATAAAAACAAATAAAAATGCCTAATTACAAAACAGACTAAACCCATAAAACAAATGTAAAACATGTAATATAAGGAATCTTTATGTTGGCAGATTTAGGGATCCAGCAGCTATGTTTTATTTAGAGAATAAATCAAACAACTTAAGTCAGAGGGGAGAGAATTCTATTCACACGATGCATGGAAAGAAAAATCCTCACAGCAATGTTCCAGCATCTTGTCTAAAGCTTTGCCAGAAGAGGCTGTTACTGCAGCAAAGGGGGTCAAACTAGCACTTTATAGCCTTGATTAAGCCTTAAGTGTTTAAGAAGAAATGTTGGAGAGATAAAATATGTGCATGTGACGATCACTAACATCATTCGTGACGTTACTGAATAATCAGTCCACCAGTAAAACAGGCACAGGAAACCTCAGCTTAGTTCAGTGAGATGTTCTGACACGGGGAAAGGAAGAAGTGTCATTTTTTACAATGCCTGAAAGGGAACAACACTGCCACCAACAAACAGAACGTGTTCCGGCTTGACAAAAATGTATAGAGCAAAGAAACAAGCCAAAAGGAAATAATCACAGTCACAAAAAACACGTTTTAAGAAGAAAGAATTGAAGGGTACTGTGGAAAAATGTATGTCCCTTCCATTTTACCCAGTGCCCAAATCACAGCAGGGGCCGATGCAGAGGTGTAGCTTCATATATCAAGGGATACAGCAGCTGCTTCAACAAGGCTGTTATGTTTAAACTCAAGAGCATCGACAGGTTCTTCAAGAATCTGACACATGACTAAGCTGCAGCATCTGACTTGTTCCCCAATAGAGTCCTCAAGGAATGTAGTGCTGAGCTTCAAAGCATGTGCTGCCTCCTCTTTTGCTGTTTTCAAAGTAAAAACCAAAGGAACTCTGCTTCCATAACCCCCCTCACTAGAGGTACATAATACCTCTCCCCCTATATTTTGCTCTCTGACACCATCAGAGTCATGGAGGCAGTTGTGAATGAACAGTTACCAAGTAAAACTTGTTTAGGTAAAACAGTTTAGGTCTAGTGCAACAGGCCAGAGGTAAAATAACTCTCTGGATTACAGTGACAAAGGGGACTAGTGACTGTATTTTACTTTAAAGAAATGCCTCAGATGTTATTTACATGGCTCGAAACCTTACTCACCCGCAGGTCAGTTAGAGTTCTCGTATCTGGTCACACCTCAGGACGTGCTCTGCGGAGCGTGATATCTTAGCAATCACAATTGACGCAGTTTTCACTGTATGAACACCTCACCGGCAGCTGAAATTGGCTGCACAGAGGAATGCAGCTGGCAAATTCAACGCTGGGAGCAGGGCCACCATTTACAGCCCAGAGGACACCGGCCCAACATTTTCCAGCAAACACCAACAAACCCAAACACTGGACAGGTGTGCTTGTCTATGGGATTTCTGTGTTCTTTTCTGTTCCACGTCGTTATAAACGCTCTGCCCTCGTTCACACTGGTGCATTTGACTTGCCACTTCTCATTGTAGAGCAATTTAAAGCCAGTGGTCTACATTAGGAAGTTGGTGCTTGTTGAGGAATGTAGGATCAGTATACCATGGCTTAGCTGTGTTATGGAGTATGTCTCACTTCGCTAGATAATCTCTTCATTTACCTGCCTCAGTCAACACCCAGAGTCTTCTACACCGCCTTCTATTTTCAGATGGGTCTACAGAAGGCTGGCCACTCCTGTCACAATCTTGTTGGCCTAAGGCCTTTATGTACAGCTGTTCCACATCATGCTAACCTAATATCTATGTCCTCATACTTTGTTTTCACTAAGCTGCATAAAAATATAAGTAGACGTGTGGAACAACTGAACCGTCTCGTTATGTGAGACTAACCAGTGGTAAACTGGTTTATTAAATGGTGCTGACAGTTTGCGAACATTGAGGCTTAATGCAATGCATTGGCATTAGATATCACCATTAATAGAATGCCTATTCTCACATTGCCACCATTTGACTCCCTACTTCTTATTCTGGAGCAGTTTAAAGCATGAAAACATTAGAAAGTTGGTGCTTATTGAAATTGGATCAGTATACCAGTATATCAGTATATGCAGTGTTTTTGTCACGAAATGGTCATGTTTCATTTCCCCGTGATATCACAGTGTTCCTGTGCATTGTTTCTAGGGAAGGATGACGGGAACAAATATTTTTTACTCCTAACATACAATTTGTTATTGATCAATTGATTTTTTTTCTGAGATCAGTCTGTGTAATTCTCGAGCTGAATGGTAAGTCAGCTATTTTTAGGTTTACCTTTTTTTGGTTTAAGAGTTCGAAATGCCAAGTTGGCCCTATTAAATATCAAGTAGTATCAAATACTGGAAAAGTGCTGGTGTGTTGGATGTGTTTACACACAGTGTGAGCTTCTGCTTATCTATTCTTAATGGACTCCGTCTCCCCCAAAGGCCTCTGCACGTTAATAAATGAGGCCTGCATGTCTGGGTGCAGGGGCCTGCTGGCGAATTGCAGTTGATTTCCCTTTGGCTGGTTTAAGTCCTGCTGCGTTCCACAGAAAGTGTTGATTTGTTTTTCTTGCATTTAGATGTTTTGGGGTACAAGAGCCCTAGAGATCACATTCCTAGACTCACCCCGTGAACCTGCAGAGGGGGGGAGGGTGGAGTGGAAGGGGGAGGGGTAGGATACAGGGGAAAAAGATGCAGAGGAGGGGAGTACTTGTTGGAGAAATCTACTCATTCTCAGTCTGTATACCATGTATACCATGTGCTGATGCATATATCTGTTAGGAAACACAAAAATGCAGAATCCTGTGAGAACATGAAAACGGTCCCGTGGGTTTGTTTCAGTTCTCCAGAGCCCCTAAGTTTAGATAATACTTCTGGACTGACTTGCCACGGCAAAGGGTTGCTGACAAGCCTGAATGAATTCAAGACGAGCCTCAACTAAACACTGGAAGATAAGACACCCGTGTAAATGTGTCTAGACTTTGTGGGGAATTATTTTTTTTTCTTTCTTTTTTTTTTCTTTCTTTCTTTCTTCCCCAGAGTGCATTGATGTGTCATGCCCTTCTGCTCACAGATCATATCATGCGCTGCCTCAGCGCTGCCCCACCCAGAACCATAGACGTCTCCCACGAACGCCTGAGTCCACAGTAGTAACCAAGCTGCTACTGGAATAATGAAGAGGTCCATCAGATATTTGCTGTAGTCTGGACTTCCACATCATTGGTTTATGTGAGCTTGCAGTCAGGATTTACGGGATGATGTCCATCTGCTTAACTCACTATTCCCATTTCCATTCAATAAGACCACTCGTTCATCTTTTAAAGACTCCTTCATTATGTCATACCCCTAATAATGGCAAGGGAGCATAAATTTCGTTTAAAAAGGCCCTTAGGGTTTTCTGCGACTAAATGTGGGATGTTGTGCACACGCAGGCCTAATTGAGCCATGTGGCAGACTGGTTTATTCTCAGCGAGCTTTAACCCATCATTCTGCAGGCTGGTTCACGATGATAACCCCATCTGCCACATCCACGCATTCTAAATGGTTAACTTGAAACACATGCTTTTTCTTACATAGTGGTCCTTAAGCCTGTATGCAGTAAATATGTGTAGGTGGGTCGAGCGTTTGAGCACTCGAACTAGTAGCTTTGACGAATGTTGGCCCACCACTTGTGTCCAAACACATGGGTTTTTCCATCCAATTTGAAGGCAAGGCACGGTCTGCATGCTTAGTAGGTTTCTCCTATCTGCCATCTCTAGCTACCCTCAGAGGCACTGCGCAGCAACAGGGTTAATGAGCGAACGCTTCAGGGTATGAAACTGGCTCACTGTTCCAACTCTGGCTCAGTTAAATCCCATCAAAACTAAGGTCTCACCACTAATACGTTCAAAAACCTCTTTAACTTGTCTTAAACTCTGCCGCCAAAGCAGTTGAACGCCCTTCCATGTTGGTCAGAGTGAAATAGATCAGCATCTGGAGTCAGAGCCACGATTTTCTGCCACTATATAAAAGAAGCACCATGCTGCCTTTATTATTGGTTAAACTGTCTTTGCAAGCATGAAAAAGCATTTGAATAGGTGTTTATTATTGATTGGTTTTAATCATAGTTTCTGGTACAAAAAAACAGTAATTAAAGAATTTAGTTGTCATGTTATGAACAATGAGTGAAGCAAATGGCAGCAATTTAAAATAAAAAAATAAAATAAAATAAAAAAACCACACAAACATACACTGATCATAAAGGTCAGAGTCCTGGAGAATAATAAAACTAGGCCAATAGTGAGAACAGACACAATGACTAAGCACGGTGGAACAGAGGCCTCCTACTAACGACACCTGAAGGACTGAGGCTGTTCTGCATGAAATAGAAGCTGAAAGTGGTCAAGTGGAACGTTTGCTTTAGTAATGGCTCCTGTCGTAAAAGGCAATGTAACATGCATGTACTGTGCCCCGCTTCTTAAAAGAGTTCAGTGCGTCACTGAGAACAAGTTTGAATGAGAGACAAAAAAAAAAAAACGAGGTCTCTGTATGCGGAATTGAATGTAGACTGATGTCATACAGGTCCAAAGAGGGAGTTCAGTTGCATGGCACAGCAGGGCGCATGTCCCACTGATGGAAAAATTGCTGCTGGCATTTCCATACTCATGCTAAACCACTAAACAAACTGCCAAAGAAAGCTCGAAACCTGTTGGCTCTGGAAATGAGACTGATTCTATATGACAAATTAATAGTTTTATACAAAAAAAACAGATTCATGAAAAGGTCACTGCTGGTTCCTTTTACCACTATGTTTGTGCTCTTTCTCTTTCTCTCTATCTCTCCTCTCTCTCTCTCTCTCTCTCTCTCTCTCTCTCTCTCTCTCTCTC
>JBBIGA010000011.1:11618502-11628768 GCA_037576975.1 Alestes dentex
GTGTGTGTGTGTGTGTGTGTGTGTGTGTGTGTGTGTGTGTGTGTGTGTGTGTTTGCGCGCTGACCTGAGATCTGGAGAAAACACCCTGATAAGAACTAAGTGTGAGCGGGGCTGATATATTTCCTGAGATTACAATTGAAAATGATGTTCCGTGTTAGACATGGGGCTTTGTGACTGCTTTGAGACTGATGAGGTAAACTGGGCCACTTTAACAGCAGTTTGATTTAAGTAGTGAGAGGGCATTAAATAAATAGGCTGCTATACATGCCAAAATTACTTCACGTCTAATTTATTAACGATGTTTTAGAATCATGTAAGGAAGCAAATAGCTTGACTAATAGTCTGTAAACGCAACTGGTGAGCTCATCCCTAGTGCGTGTCAGTGTGGGATTTTGATGTTTCTCAGTTCTCATGTTATCTCATGTTTATATACATCAAACTTTTGCCTGCCTCCTGATTTTTGATTGCATTAACGTGCACCAGCAGGCATGGAAAACCAATAATATTGTTTCATCATGGATCAAAAAGCTCAGAGACTCTCTCCAATTCTGTAGCAAGGTTTCAGTCAGAAATGCGTCACAGTACAAAAGGAAAATGCATTATGATCTTTGATCATAGTGCACATTTTGTGTGTGTGTGTGTGTGTGTGTGTGTGTGTGTGTGTGTGTGTGTGTGTGTGTGCGCGCGCGCTGGATTAGAGTTCAGAGTAAAGGTGGATGATGTGACAATAAATATGAAACTGCTTAGTAAGACAGTACTTAAGGTCTTTTCATGACACTCTTATCACAAAATTTTGTGTTATAACAAAATGGAACAACCGAAAAAAAATCCCCACTTCAGTTCAGTAAAACAATTAAAGTAAAAAGAAAATTGTTAATAGCAATAATTAATAACAGTGAGCGCACATCTAAGTAGCTGCTCATTACTGTGCAGTTTATGCTTTTACAATACACTGGTTGTTGTTAACAGGCTCCCTATAATAGGGGTAAATCTCTCTGTTTTATTGTCATATTATCTAGAACTGCTGTTAATAATGAAGGAAAAGTTCATTGTGATAATTACTCAGTAGCAAATTGTCATATTGCTCATTCCCAGCTTTGAGCAGAAAGGAGAGATAAAGAAATCCGGAGGTAAAAGAGGGGCATAATGCAGTTGTCAGTGTGTTGATAGCTGGTGAGGCTGCAAACAAAAGCAGCTTCACCGGCTAAACCCCCTCCCTTTATTTAGAGGGCTGTAGGAATACAATGGCTGGAAGTCAGCTCTGGTTGTCTGGATACTATACACCAATCATGAGCTCCCACTGCCCCACGGATCCAGTCTATTCATTCTTGTTGTACCTCTTTAGGATCAACACATGTAATTCATGTTGAATGTTTTCAGGACATGTAAGCCACTCAAATACTGCACTTCCATTTTCCCTGCATTAATAACACACCGCCAACTTGGGTTGGGTGAAACAGGATGTCTTAGGTTCTCTTTTTCCTTATTCCACGTATCCACCTGGACTTATGGCTGTAAAAAAAAAAACACTTTTTACAGTGTTTCAGCTCAGTGCTCTGTATTATGTGTGCCTCTGCTGGGGCTACACATGTTGCTTCATTCTTCTGCAGCGTGCCAACACTTCAAGTGGCCGGATTTCTAGAGCACGCAAAATGCTGATTTTGTTTATACAGTTTATACAGTGATTAATTAATTGCACTTGCATTCTATGTTCAACCAAGTATGTATATCGTCACAATCCTGAACATTTCATTCTTTCCATTTTTTAAACTGTTTGAAAACATCAACTGGACGCAATGTTGTTTTAACATTTCATGAAGAATGGACCAATCGGAATGCTTCAGAATTATAGAAACACTTTATGCTCATTTTTGACAGGGATGACTTGCTTACTTGACTGAATGAATGATAACTGTATTATTAAATTACGTCAGTGCTGGCCTGTATTTATTGTTGGGTGCATTTGGAGTTTTTGCATATCCCATTTTTCTTTGGAATCTTTTTTTTTTCCCCCCATAAGTCCATTCAAAGTCCATACCAGCCATGGGGAAATCAATGGAAACAAATTGGACAGACAAAGGCCTTTGCAGAACACTTGAGCTCAGACATGGCAAAGTGTCACTCTAAGGGAGGAGTCAGACAACAAAGACGAGTTTATGGCTCTGTTTGAGTTTTGGGAGCCTGCGGAAGAGGAGAGGGGCGAGAAAAGGATTCTTCTCCAGTGCTGGCCTGCAGCTGTGAAACCTTGTCCAGTTCACACCACTCACAGATACTGCACTCTGTGGCAGGGGGTTACTGCAGCAACCCACTGGTTTTGTTGGAAAGCATGGCTTTAGGCATGGTGTGTGTGTGTGTGTGTGTGTGTGTGTGTGTGTGTGTGGCAGAGAGAGAAGTTGTGTCTGTGTGTTCAGAATGGATGTTTTTGAATGGCGCTCTCCAGTGGACTTTGGCATTTGGTATCAATTTCCACATTGAATATGTATTAACACACACAGGGGAAACTAATTGCTATGCAGTAGTGCACTGGGGACCTGTTATTATATTACAGTCAGGGAGAAGTATGTTAAATGCTGGCCATGTTTTTATTTGCTCCGGAGTTCAGGGTCATTGATCACTTTAATAGACTCCCATACATGTTTATTAAATGCAGTTCTTTAATGCCCACCGTGGACCGCTGTGCACTACAGCAGCACAATATTTTGTGTACTCATCATCACAACACTGGCCTTTGTAATATTGACATGAAAGAAGGATGCAGTTTGCAAACAAAAATGATAATGTTCTCAGAAAAATGTACACAGTTTACATTTACACCCCCCCCTCACGTCCCAGTGAACCTAGACATGTATGCTGTCCAGGGGGGAATCATTAAAAGCCTCAGTGTTAATATAATATAACTTTCCATTAAAGATTCTGAGTGACAGATTACTTTATAGCTCCATTAGCTCTAGAACAAAACTGAAGAAGCTAACATTTCCATAACTGACGTTTGGTTTAGGGGTGAAAATGGTGTGAATATCCTGGTGAACGATTCTTTTAATAAGTCACTGAAGTTTGTGCCATGTGCCGTGACTGTCTCGGGTGTTCCAGATGACTTTCTGTAAGTGTTTTGATGAATCATGGTCAAGATTTATGGTTGAATCCAGTACTTTTGGTCAAAATAATACAGACTCATCGTTAATCTTCCACATTATCGACTGAACAGTGTGATTATTGTTCTGCAGCAGTTGTACTATGTGCTGCAGTCGCATGTATAGTATGTAGTGTGGTATTTTGTCCGTATCATGCAGCCCTTTTATGCACACTCTAGATGGAGCACGAGGCTGTAGCTTCTTTAGGCCTTTTATCCACTTTCATAATTACACATAGGCCTCTGCCATGACCTTTTAAAGGGATGCAAAGCTTCTCTCGGTTTTCTCTGCCCTATAAATACCTTTTCCTATTCTTTCCTCTGGGTGAGCCATCTTCCCACACATACAGTAGGTGATACAGACCAGTTACCAGGGCTCCTGTTGCTTTTTCCTGCTGGAACACAGCGAATGGAACGGATGAGAATTCCAGTGCGTATTCCTTAGTCTTCCCAGACCTGCCCAGAATGTCATCTTCTCCCCTACTCCCCCTCTTCCGCTCTCGTCATCTCCTTTTTCCATATCCTTGCTTCAGATGCTTCAAGCCAATAACAGCCTTTCTCATTTCGGGTGTTGGACAGTGTAAGGTTTTGGTCGTCGTACATGGGGCTTCTTTCTGTAAGCCATCATTTAATCCGAGAATATGTTTTCACTCAAGCTCGTGTTAGACTGTAGTGATTTTGATTAAAAACAGTCAGTCAGTAAATGACTGGATGAATGAATGGAAGTTATAGAAGAAGAGCGGATACAGGAAGAACTGAGGGGGAAAAAGAAAGGGAGACAATCTTTTCTCACAGGGAGCATGCTGTTTAATGGACAGTGGGCAGATGTAGCATGTGTTAATCATTGGCTGTCATGAGACACACACACACACACTCATACACCCTTACGCTCTCATACACAAGAGAAAGACAGATGAAGTTTCTGGCCACAGACATCCATGAATGTATAGTCTTGCATACACACTTTGATGTGGTGTGTGTTAACGTTTCAAAATACAGCCATACAGGCCTTGTACACAAAACTGTTTTAAATTCACTGTTTTGTGATGCCATGAGAACAAGCCACTTCATTTGGTATTTCTACCTTGTATGTACAGTCAGTGTCCACTTCATCAGGTGAACTTACCATATAAGTGCAGTTTGTAGTTTACAGTTACAGGCTGTGGTCCATTTCTTTATTTGCATTATTTGTTAGCCTCCCTCACCTAGTTCATCAATGGTCAGGACCCCCACAGGACCACCAGTGGTTATTATCAGCACAGCAGTGATACTGACATGGTAGTGGAATGAGTGTGTGCGTTCTACACAGAGTGAATCACACGCACTACTGGACTGAGAACGATCCACAAACCGCAGATAATCAGCCGACAGTGTCCTGTGTTTGGAAACTGGCCACTGATGAAGACCGAGAGAATGACTAACACAAACTGTGCAGCATCAGATGAACTATAGTCAGTGACTTTATGTCTGCAAAGTAGACCAACATCTGCAAAGTAGGTCCAGTAGAGTGGACAGTATAGAGGACGCAGTGTTTAAAAACTCCAGCAGCACTACTGTTTGATTCACTCTGTGCAGCACGTGCGCGTTCACCTGCTTTTACCGTGCTACTGTCATTGCTGATCCACCCAAATTATACCTGCTCACTAGTGGTCCTGGGTGGTCCTAAACTGATGCATGGGCTAAAGTGCGGCTAACAATTGATGCAGAGAACCAACATGGACCACAAGGTAGACCATATACTTATTATGGGAAGTTGACCTGATAAAATGGACAGTGAGTGTAGAAACAAGGTGGGAAACCTATTCAGTGTACAGTAGTTTGGCTCTGTCTATTCACATTAAAGTTGTGTGTGTGTGTGTGTGTGTGTGTGTGCGCGCGCGCGCGCGTATGTGTGTGTGTGTGTGTGTGTGTGTGTAGGGTAGTTAAAATATATTGATATTTCTTATTAATGGAAATAAATAGCTTCCATTTAGCTTTATTGAAAGAGCCTCATACTAACTGGTGACTATTAGCTGCCGTTTTGATGAGGTGCTGTGGCACATTTGGTCAAGCTGTTTTTTTACCTAGATGTAGAAGTGTGAGCACAGTTCTCTGAACGTCTAGCAGCCTGCCAGCATCAGCCTCTAAAAAGGCTGAGTGGGCTGAGCATCTTCAGTTGTTAGTCATCTGCGTATTAATATTTTGCAGGGGGTGCGTATGGTTGCAATTTTAATTTTGTCATTTTTATTGGTAAAATATTTCCGTAGCCTGTATGTGCTAGGCTCAGGGGAGTAATTAGCCTTGCATATCGATTGCAGTACTGTTTTCTAGCGGAGTCTTTACTGATATCAATGCAGTACAAAAACCCTAGCGCTCATCAGATTTCTCTAAAAGGTTTTGTATCTGTGATCCTCCCAAACAGCTCCATTCCCAGAGTGTTCCCTGAACATGGCCAAATTTCAACACATTTCTCACACTTGCCCAAAAACATCCACACTCTGAGACTCTGGGCTGTGTGCCTTTGGCCGCCCCTCTGTTAATGATTTTTAACTGGGGAAATCATTACAGGAATTGATAAAGGAGCATTTGTTTGAGAGCAGCATTCTTGGGTAACTTGTTCTTCCCAGCATTCCTCCTCACCGACCTCTATGGGACGCATCCTTGAATTATTGCTTAAAACGAGGGTGTCGAAACTCCTAATTCTTTGGACATGCTTTGACATGTTCTGTTTCAAATGTGTTTATTTTAAACTCGAACCCCCCCCCTAGATTTGTGTCAGTGGGATGAGTGGGAGCTACTTTTCTCCTTTCAAGAGAAAATAACCACATTGAACATGGCCAGATTCCTGTGTCCTGCGGGACATCCTCAGAAGAGACATGCTTTATTTGTTGTTGAAATTGCACCCATAATTCTGACTTTTAAACTGTATGATCCTCTTACAAGCGTTTCTCCTGAGCTGAGGATTGTTTTCTTGCCCTCCTTGCTCCCAGCTTTCTCGCTTGGCATGAATTCTGAAGGCACATCAGGTGACTGGGCAGCTGGGCAGTGCCCTCGTGTGTCCAGCTGTGGCACAATGGCGGGCAGAGGGCCAGGCTGCCGGAGAGGGGCACGCCCTGTTATTTATAGAGCATTAGAGGGGGGTGACCTCATCCAGTCGGGCAGGAGCGTGTGGGCTGGGGCTGGGAGACAGGGAGCGTATTCTTCTCCATCACTCTTCCAGCCGGAGCCTACAGAGCGCACGTCAGCTCACTGTGCTGCTTTGTGACAGCTTTAACTTAAACAAGGAAGATAAACTACTCCTGGATCTAAACGCTCAGTAAATTAAAGGTCCCTGAAGGACCAGTTTAGAAGATCATTTTGTTCTCAGTGAAACGAAATAATAGTGAGATGTCTTTTCAACCTGAAGTAGGGATTACTGAGACTAACACTGTCAAGTGTGGGGGGGTGTATGTATACATACATATATATTTATATGTTGACTTTGGCAGTAAAGCAAGGACAGTATGTTTACCAGCTGTAATTTGCCCTCTTATCAGTGATGCCAGTGTTCAAATGATGTGGTCATTAAGGCTTCTGTAGGAATCAGTAACATGCTGGAACAGGGTGCTCTTTGAACCTGATCTCAGTATCGGAAAAGCCCTGAGAGCTGGACTGCTCTGGTTTGATGTGATGAAGATCCTGTTCAGGCCTGGTGCATGCTTTCTGTTTTTTTTTGCCGCACTGGATCAGCACTGTGTTCCTTCAGTAGTTGGGTCTCACCCCATCTCTTTCTGATAAAAACACACACATGCACTCCCTGTGAGAGGCGCAGAGCCTGGGAGTGTACACACTCTTTGATGCGCGGGCAGCTCTCCTAAGATTGGCCACTCAAAGCCTCTTATTGTATTAAGGCTATTCTCACCATGGGACTTATAATTTTCCAGCCTTATTTGGGTAATTTGAGCCTCCTCTCACCTCCTGGAGCTGAAACGGAGAGCATATTTTATCTCGCCGAGGAGGGGCAGGAAAGGAGGTACAGTGATGCCATTTGTTTCCTCTCCTCACCCACGGCCTCTCCCTCATTCCACCCGTCGTTTGTTTTCAGAAATGAAAAAACGTTAATTAAAAGCTAGCAAATGAGCACTCTCCCACTAGCTGCTAGCTACCTCCTCTACCGCGCTGTCTGCCAGGGCTCGTTTGAAGAATGGGGTGCGGAAATTGTTTTATTTTCATGGCTCGTAATGAGTGGTGGTTCCTGAGGGAGATGGCTGAAAAAAGTGAAGGAGAAGAGGAGGGGGAAAAGATGGAGGACCATTTCAAACTCCACAAAGACCTTCTTTGTAAAACGTTCCCTCATGATCACTGGGGAGCGTGGAACAAACTGGCTGGTGCCAGTGCCCAAGCCAAACATGCTGCTCACACACACACACACACACACACACACACACACACATACACACACAAATACACGGAAAGAGGCTTGATGGAACATAGGTGTGGCGTATGCAGAGCACACAACTCCACAGTTATTTTTATCTCCAAACCTCCAAGGAGAACATGACCTCAGGGGAGAGGGAGAGAAAGAGAGAATGAAAGGTAGTAGTGGGTGGACACTGAGGAGAGAGAGGGACAGACTGGGAGGGAAAGATGAAGGCCAAGGGTGGAGGTGTAGTGGCTTAGTAAGGTCCATGTGGCACACACCAGTTGAAGCTTATAACTCCTCAGAGACCAGCTTTGAATGGGGGACTTACTGCCTTTTCTTTCTCCGCGTTCTTTAAATAAACCCATGACTGTCTGGAGCTAACAAGGATGGAGTGCCATTACATCATTGCTTGCAGAAGCCATTAGACGGGACCTCTGGGGAAACCAGTTCTGTTTCAATGGAAGGCATCACAGGTATCATCGGGAAGCTTCTGTTCTTTCTCCGTTCTCTTTCTTTTGTGTGTCGCTCTGTGCTTTGTTGTGGGAGTTTAGCCAGTAAGTGAAGTGAGACTGAGAAGGTGTGACTTTATTTTATTGTCTAGGTACATAGGGATGGAAGCACTTGGCTGCAGCATCCAAAAGTCTACGCGCAGTAAATTGCTGGCTGCATGAAATACCATTACAAATCCCACTATAAAGCCTACCTGGGCTTGGGCTTGGCCCTGGAATAGTTTTGTGCCTGTTTGACTGAGGTATGTAGAGCTGTTACATGGAGGCAATTGGAAAGAAGCTGTTTTTACTTATTTCTATTTATAGTGGTGTGAATGGTCATGTGCTGGCATGTTTTATCAAACTGAAACACTGTTCACGCTGCGTTAGGCTCACCAGAACAAGTTCTGTAATGTAATTTTCAGTGATTTCCCTGACCTTATTTGTACAAGGTGAAGTTCCCTCAGATAACTGAGACAAAGTATATGTCTATTTGCAGGTTTTATTGTGTTGCCATAAGGTGCCATAAACATGATTACTGTTACTGAGGAGACTGAGTACAGTCAGTTGCAGGAAATGATTCACTCTGGAATTACTGCTGTCGCATTTGCAAGACTGTGTACTTTGCAGTTTTGTACCGGATGAAAATCGCACACCGCAAAATGAAATCATTTGAATTACAGACCCTCCCCGGGTGAAATTAATCCAACTCGAGTAGGACTTAACCGAGAGTGAATGTAAAGAGGCAGCATCTGTTTGTTTAAACAGATTCATATTGGGGTGTTTGCGAGGACGTCCTGAGTTTTCTTCAGGCGAGTTCTGTCAAACATCTGTATACACCAGATGCAGAGTAATCCACATTATCCTAGGAAAATTGCCTTTTGAGGGAAAGGAGTGAGACAAAGGAGCTCATTATTGGTAGCACAGAATTGTTTCCATCACATGGTTTCCTGTCATAGTTTTCAGAAGATGACAGAGAGAGAGAGACTCACGGCCACTAGAGGCCTTGATGTAGAGAATGGGCCAACTTGAAAAAATACTAAACTATTTGAACCCGTTTTCTGGTATTATTGAACAGATATTATTATTGTATAATTTTTCAGAACATAAAACCTGTTGAACTGTAAGATCCTTCTAGGACCAGTGGACAGGTGATGAAACATCTTCCCATTGGCTTCTATTACGTGTGCATAGATTCAGCAAAGTTTTCAACTCAGTTCAGTCTTGTTCAGAGTCATGTGAGGTAGCAGGCATCATGCTGTGTGACAGAGGGAGTGGGAGGCCAACTATGCTCTCTTGGACTTCCAGCCACAGATGACTGCGGCGTCTTAGGGGGTCAATCCGACGCTTCGATGGTTGTCATCAAGTTTACAGACAGAGAGTAGGTTGTAAAGCTCTGGGGCAGGGGTGACAGCTCTGGTCCTGGAGGGCCGGGGTCTACACAGTTTAGTAGTTCCCCTTCTCCAGCACACTTAATAAACCCGGCAAATAATAGATGTGTTTGAGAAGGTAAATGTCCAGACTGTTGACTGGTGTCCAGTGCAAAGTATTCCTTTAACATAAGGACTATTCGTTCTAATAGCTCCTTCTGTTCTTTAAACCTTTAATAATCTGTGCTTCTGCAAAACCCATTAGTCTGGACTGGTACACAAGTGGGGTGTCCTTTGTGTAGTGCTCCAAATTTTTAATTTGTCTTTCAATTCCCCATCTTGTGTTGTTTTTTTAAAGTCACTGTGATTTTGATTTTTTTTTTTTTTCCTCAGTGGATGGGTGTTTTCCAAAAGTATGTGAGTGGGTGTGCATACAAAATAAGGCATGTAAAACAAAGTCATGAAGCCTTTTATAAGAGCAACCGTGATGCGTCAGGGTTTACCGAAGAGCAAACACAGGAACACACACACTCCCTCACCTGGCTTTGTACTCCGTGAGCATGAATATGCAGAGTCTCCGCAGGGACCCTCTCTCTTTCATCTCTGACAATTCCTCACCAAAACCACAGAGAAGTATTCCTGCAATGTTCAGGGCTCCTCTCCCACACAACCACAGCCTCAACAACACTTCTGTGTTTATTTACACTACTGCATAGAGGCTCGCAATTACCACGGGAGGAGTGTGTGTGTGTGTGTGTGTGTGTGTGTGTGTGTGTGTGTGTGTCTGTCTGTCTGTGCATGTTATTGTTGCTAGAAGGACCACTTTTGGAGTTTGTGTGTGTGTGTGTGTGTGTGTGTGTACATGCCTCTAACTCACCACCACTGGTCATTCCCATT
>JBBIGA010000011.1:11646071-11680829 GCA_037576975.1 Alestes dentex
CTCCTCTCTCTCTCTCCTCTCTCTCTCTCTCTCTCTCTCTCTCTCTCTCTCTCTCTCTCCGCTAGCCAAAGCTGACAGCTCTCCCAGAGAGGCAGGAAGTGGTCCTCACATTTTTCCCCTCATTCAAACAATAATAGGAGAGTACTCTGGGTATTATTTTAGCAGCGGCTTGCCTCTTTATCTGCTCCGAACATAGTTTCCTCTCCGTCTGAGAACCACTTCCTCTCGCTAATATCATTAGAGAGATTGAGTGGGAGTTTTTGTGTGTGTGTGTGTGTGTGAGGGTGAGTGAGGACTGCCTTGTCTTTGGCTCTAACTGGAAATGTAGACAGAGGGAGGGGGGAGGGAAGTGCTGTGAGTGTGTGTATGGGGGGGGTCTGTGTGTGTTCATTTTTCCTGGACTAGAAATCTGCTCAGAGCCTCAGGCTGTCTCATTACTGCTAAATGACCACAAGCCTTCACCAATATGACCACCGGAGCTGTTAGGGTCCTGATAAGAGCTGACCACTGACACTGTAAACAGACCTCAGCTTTATCAAGTTAGTTTAGGTTCGGGACTACCATGTAACTGCATTTGAACCTCATCTCGAGCCCGTTCTTGGTCTGTTTATTCCGCGGGTGCACTTTGGTCATGGAGGAGTATTTGAATGTTTTTCCGCCTTTACGTCTTGTAAGAGAATTCCGTTCTGTGGGCACCAAGACTGGCCAGATTGCGAGTAAGTAACTGTCAGAGGTTCTGAAGCTTTTCTATACGGGTATTGAGAACGATTCTTCTATTCTTGATACGGTATGGTACCATATTTACACTTTCTTGCACTCTGACAGGTCTTATGGGGTCTTACACTGTTTGTTTACATGATATCTGTGTGTGTGTGTGTGTGTGTGTTTGTTTGGCTGATGTGTGTGATTGTTACTATGTGAACCCGAGCTTAATTGAAATACGAGATTATAAACAGAAGCTAGCGGTGTCTTGTGAATTCAGTTTCCTGAACAGAACTTGACTTTGTAATTATAAGATGAGGGTAGATAAGTTGCTAATTACATTTTTTCTTGTGGTTTTCTTGAGACAACAGACTCCCCTCGGCTTCTGCGAGAGGATTTTCCGCAGCCCGTTTTTTTAAATGTATATAGCGTGTATATTATTTGACAAGCTTAAAGTTTGAACGTGTCAGTTTAAAGTATCTTCTTGAAACTATTAAGTGTTCTTATTCATATTTCTGCCTACTGTCTTTCTCAAGACATAAGTTTTAAATATAGTTTTAGGGCAATTCAGTAGATTGACCGGTTTGGAACTGTTTGCTTTGAGACTGGGCTTAATTTAACTGTACTGTAAACAAGAATATCTTAGGCTTCCCATGTTTTGCCAGCAAAGTGCTATTCTGAATGTGTTCTTTTCCAAAAATTTCCCATTTGGTGAATTTTGCTTCCTGATGAAGTGCTCCTTAGGGAACACCACTATTATTATTAGTGAAATAATAAGCCATTGAGGACCATCGTTCCCCTGGGAAGCATATCGCCTTCCGGAATGTTTGGGAATATTGTGTTTTCTGTCAATGGGGATAAAGGGATGTACCTGGAATTTTGGCTTTAGTCCATGAATGATGTAGATGAACTTATCAGCGAGGGGGATTTTGAAGATCTCTTAAAACAATCCCTAATGCGCAGCAGACTTTTTACCTGGCTTTTTTGTATTCGAAGGTCTGAGGGGACAATCTGTGAATGGTGAATACAGTTTTCTTTATTTGAAATGTAGCTTTTAATAAACCTGTGATATAAACACAGAAGTGGGTTTTGATAGTGAATCAGTATTAATCATCTCAGACATAGACAGGAAAAACTGCATCACTGAGGTGGTAACCAAAAGGTCATGTCTTGAGTATGTTTAGTTGGACCACATTCTGATACAGTTAAGTTTTTTAGGTTGCATTGACTCAAAAAAACCCTGTCTTGACTCCAGGCCTTTTAACTGAGTTTTCTACTTGAAAAGTTAAAATATAACTACAAAGATGTCCCTTTTCCTCTGGGAAAGCTACACAGTTGGATCTGTTTGCATTGTTTGTACACTGATGGGCTGAAAAGTACCAGGACAGTAGCTGTTTCTCTGTGTGGCAAGGTGGGATTACTTCACTTGGTGTTCGCTACTGTTCAGGCTCACTCCATGTAATTCAACTACGTATCGTTCCAAATCCAGATATAATCTCTTACTGGCTCGGTTCGAGACTACCTTCACTTTTACATCAATGCGTTTGTACATTATGACTATAGAACAATGTGTGTGGCAGAAACAGTAATGTGCCTTTAGTATGTAATGTCTTATGCTGTCTTTTTTCTCCTGGCAGACGTACTGTGCCCCTGATCCGTCCTCACTCCTGGCACCTTGCGAAGGTATCAGAGCCACCTTCTGTGCCTGGTCCAGCAGGCAGTCCGGACGGCCCCCCGGCCATGCAGCTCCACCCCCAGACCTTCAGTGTACCGTGGCACTCAGGGGGTGACAACAGGTGGGGGTACATACATTTACCTCCCCAGCACACACAACCAGCCTTAATTACTTCAATAAAGCTGGCATAACTGAGACTGAGTGACATAACTGATTGCTTGAACATGATTGCTAAATAGATTTAGCTGCTGTGTGTAAATGTGTGTGTGCGAGTGATGTTGCATTTTTTGCCTGGGGAATTTTGGCCTCTGCGTCTAAAGGAACACAATCGGCAGGAAGCCAGTGATCTCAGGTCTTGTGTCAACACACGCCTCGCCGGATGCCATTGCTATTTTTAGACTTTTGATTCATGCATTCTTTAAAGACTAAAATGACTAAAAAGCAGCATTGTGTGAGCATCTACTGATGTAAATCTTTAGTGATTTTCAAAAAAATAATGTTGAACCTTATTTAAACCTTATTTAAATGATTCCGGAATGAGCTCATATCGTTCTAGAATAAAATTAGTGTACTTGGTTCCAAAGTCTGTACACAAAAACCTTGACGAGATTAGGCCTGTTCTCTTAGGTGAAATGTGGTTTTAGACTCATGCTCTAGCTGATTATTTGCATCACAGTGCCAAGTGCATGTAGGCCAAAATCTTTTGATATTTATCGCTAACCTCATTATACATGATTATCTGTAATGAGGGTAAAAGAGTTTACGGGGAGACAAAGTCATTCCGAATTCTCATACTTATCCAAGTTTGACCTTTTCTAAGTCGCTTAAGCTGGCGGAACTATTAGAATATATTTGAAAAAAAATAGATGTGGTAATTATTGCCTTTGACCGGATTTTAATAATTGTTTAGAACATTCAGGGAATTATTCTGCTGACTGAAACACATGAGTATATTTTTAATTGAGTTTGTTTTTAAATTACATTTTAAGTTTGTGTAACACAACTGACAATTTGAATGTAGGCCACACAAAAAAAATGTAAAGCATTTATATAGTTTGAAATGAAAAACAATCATCAACATTTTCACTGACAATTTTAATTTTCTGTCTTGTATAACATGACTAAAAATTTAAAAAGTAGGCGTATCATAGTATTTTGTTGGTTTATTGAGGTACAGAGCAAACTTATGGAATACCATTTGTGATGGAGGCAGCGAGCTGGTTTATTTATTAACTTTATGTATGGAGGACATATTTGCAACTTGATTTGATATTTGATGTTTGATTGTGATTGATGAACTAATCATAACTGTTCCCCTGTAGTGAGCTGTCCATGCCATTGGGCCACCTCTCCAGGCACTACAGCACAGACCGCAGCAGCTCGCTGGGGAGTATGGAAAGTCTGGAGAACCCTTCCAGTCAGGGTTATTACGACAGCCAGCTCTCCCCTATCGACCCTGCCATCTTCAACAATAAACGAGACTCAGCTTATAGCTCCTTCTCTGCCAGCTCAAACACTTCTGACTACACAGTGTCTCTGCGGCCTGAGGAGAACAGCTCCATGGACAGCCTGCTTCAGGGCTTGGGCCCGTCCTGTAGGTTTACAGACTGCCGACCGCACTCCGCGGCCAGTGGCCCGGGAGAACTGCACTGTGAGGAGGGAAACCTCAAGTCTGGGTCTCTGACTCGTGGGCCAGTGGCTAAGGCACGGCCATCATCTTACGGCTATGAAGAAGAGAAGTGTGGGCCTCCTCAGCCTCCCATGAGGAAGGACAGCTTCAGGGCCGCCAGAGGTCGACCAGGGGTGACAGACAAACGGTGCGTGTCTGCTCCTGTTGGTATTTCGAACATGACTTGCTGCATGATTGAGACCCCATCTCATCTTCATGAGGGACTTAATGGGAGTGGTTGTCTGAACGACGCCCAAGAAAATGGCCAAGACTTAAAAGGAAATAGCACAGAACCTTATTATACCTTAAGTTCTGAGAGAGGACTGTGTATAGGTAGACGAGATGGCTCAACGGAATTTGAAAAGAGCAGTCACCTCCAGCCTCCGGAAAGAAATTCATCTAGTCTCAGTCCTCCACCAGTAGAGAGTCCTGATACTCAAGTCAGCCATTTAGAGAACCATCTCCCATCCAGGATGCATAGACATAGCGCACCTGAAAAACTACTTGCCTCTCAGCTACATATGATGGAACTCTCCAATAACAATAATGAACACTCCACGTCCCCCACTAGTCCGTGGTCTCATCCTGTGCACCCTAGGGAGGACCTGAGAGAGAACAGTCCAGACATTGCAGCCCATGGTAAATGGGGTGGAAGCAGGTGCTCCACTCCGGGGTCACTGACCACTTCAGAAATTGAGGACCAAAGGGTAGACGAGGAACCATTTGATTCAGGCCAGAGTCTCTCTCCAATTCAGCACGCCTGGGGACGGTCTGTCAGCGTTCCAGATGAACCTGCAAGAAATGGATTTTCCGGGTCTGCACCCTCCACGGATGCAGAACTCCTGGAGAGAGATTTTGGTCCGATAAGTGCTGCAGCCAGCATGGACACTTTACTGGAGGAGGATCATGAAAGAGGAGGAGGAAGGGAAGTTTCAAAGCCCCCTCAGAAGCGACAGTTTCGCTCGTCTAAGTCTCGCCGTCGGAGTGAACGTTTTGCCACAAATCTTCGCAATGAGATCCAGAGAAAGAAGGCCCAGCTGCAAAAGAACAAGGGCCCAGGAGGCCTCCCCTGTGGTGAGGATACAGTAGAGGAAGAGGATGGTGCTATCCTCCATCTGGTAGAAGAAGAGCCTCCAGAAATCCATCAACCGAGAGCTGAAACCAAAAGCAGTAACCACGCCAGCTTCCAGAACACCCCAGTTGTTCCACCTAAGCCCAGAAGGACTCCTTCTGACTCAATATTTCAGCAAAATCCTGACAAGAGCTGTGGAATAAATTCTGTGGAACATTCAAAAACCAAGACTGAGGACACTCAGGTTTCACAGCATGACATCAAGGGTATCCCATCAACTGAGGAGACAAGAGCAGTATGTGTGCATGTGGTTGAGGAGGCGGAACCCGCAGGCAAAGCTCGTCGGTGGCGCTGGACACCAGAAAACAAACTGCAACCAGAAATAGAACTAGCTGAAAAGAAAAGTGGTGAAAGAAGAGGGCCGTCATCTTGGAAGCCTGGAACAACAAGAGGAAGGGTGGGTTCTTCTAGTGGGCGCAGCAGCCGAACAGAAGATTGCGACATCCCACCTTTTGCAGATCGCAGAAAGTTCTTTGAGGAGACTATCAGGAACCTGAGTCAGTCTGTGACCAACCTGGCAAGCCTGACGAGTCGCCACCACAGGCCAGAAAGACCGGGGCGAAAGGATGATGCAGCTTCTCCCGATCCCCATCAGCCAGTCGCCGACCTCGGGCGCAGGAGGTTCTCTTACCAGGGTGGAGTCCATGATGGAACCTTAATGGGTTCACTTGAGACTAGGAGACAGTATGGCAGTGCTCAACAAGAGAGAGATAGAGAGAGAGAAAAGGTGATGGAGAAAGAGCGAGAAAGAGAGCGGGTCAGGGGGCAGGAGAGAGAGCGGGAGAGGGAAAGAGAGCAAGAGAGACATAAGGAGCAAGAAAGACTTCGAGAACAGGACAGGTTACAGGCCTGGGAAAAGGAGCAGAGGGAAAAGGAACAAGAGAGGGAGAGAGAAAGAGCAAGGAAGGAGGCAGAAAGAGAACAACAGAGAGTGGAACAGATAGAGAGAAAATGGGAGACAGACAGAGATGCCATGTATGCAAGTCGTGACTTCACCAGCATCGTAAAGCCACCACCTTTGCCTCACGTTTCCCATCTACCCCCTTCGCTCCCTCCTCAGAATGTAACCACAAATAGTTCTCATCTGGACAGTTCCCACAGTGAAGCTAGCCTTGATATTCCAAAGCCATACTCAGCTTTCAGACCTGTAATGAGCCAGCAGTATCAGTCTGACCACTACGGCCTACGCCCAGGATACAAGGCCAGGAGTCGCACCCCAACAGAGGTGAGATAATGGTTTTATAATGGTTTTATAATATTTTTAATATTCTTTACATTTTATTGTATTTTATTATGAACAGACTGAAAGAAAGGGTTTGAATTAACAAAAAATCGTCCATTAATTTACATTGAAATGATTCATCCTCCTCCTGTATGAACATCTATGTATTTCTGAACATCTGCTTTGGAAAAGGCAGTCATCAATCTCATTGGTACAGAGAGCCATTCTTAAAAGACACATTACGAGGATATACTGAAAACTCACAGGCAGTGCGTGCTTGAGTACACTGTTGGAATGCCACAATATAAAAATATGTTTATACCAATATATCACCATATCAGAGATTTGTAGAAATCCTTGCAATATTATAACCTAAGCATTAGTGAAGGGTCTGTCCCTTGTACTTCATAGTCCAGTAACAACCCTGTAAATAAGTGTGCAGTTATGGCATAGAAGGAGTCCACAGGACTGTGCCTGGAAGAGTGCAGACTAGTCGGATTTATGAAGCCCAGTAGGCCTAGAGTAAGTTTCTGGGCTCCTTGAACTGTTGGATCAGGGCCATGTGCTCTAGAACCTCAGCGGCCAGCCAACAATAACCTTGGACAAGACTTATGCTCTGTCCTGGTCCAGCTTAGTTCATACTGAAGTATTAAGAAGACGTTCAGACATCTATTGTGTAACTGACTATCATAAACATATGATCTGAGATAAATGTGTAAATAAAACAGTGTCATCTGCAAGCATATGCGAAGCCTCTGAAGCTATTTTGGGCTGAGCTAAATAATGCTGAATTTGAAAGAGTCTGGAGGAGCTTTAAGTTTGTTGTACCTAAAGACCAAAGAACAGCAAAGTTAATAAACAACAATGCGTAAACGTAGTGAAACAAATTTTCATTTCATGTCTATAATGTTGTGTTTGTCAGAAAATACTATTTTTTTTCCCCACTTAATATACACTTATCAACATTAATCCCTTGGAGTTCAATTTGTAACAATCTTCCATGCTTGAGTAGTTTTCTGCAGTCTTTTTGGTGGAGTGTTAGAAAAAGGACCTGGACACTGGACTGGACACATTATTTATCTACAGAATAGTCCATTCCTGTTTAATGTTCCCAGATGTGCAGGACATACTAAAATTGTGCTTCCTCAGCATCCCTTGAGAAAAGGATTGGCTATTTCAATGAATATGTAACATTTCATAAACTGGCCCCGATCTGACAGGAAGATTGAATATGGATGTTGTTTTATTATTCATTGCTTTCAGTTCATGTCCTACATTCTGAAAAAATATTTCTGAAGATCTCATGAAGATACAATCTTATGAAGATGCCTTTTCTTAACCAGCATGCCATTCAGGTTCTAACAGATCTTGTTCCAAATGATCTGTTCTTAAAGTTACATGTAATTGTATTTTCTGTCGTGTAAAACTCAAACATTCTAAACACTGTTGCTTCAGCAAATGGAAGCAGGAGTTGGCTTGGAGCTGAACTTACTACTAAATCTGATTTTTGCTCAGGGATAATGTGATTGTGGCAGAAAGTGGTTAACAGCTTCCATCTTTACAGCACAGCTTTCCATGAGGCTCATTTTGGGCCTCAGTCACCAAGGAAACTATAGCATCCAAACACTTTTCCTGTTCCAATTCCTGTTTTGAATCACTTGGCAAATGTCTTCCACAGGCCCATCCTGTACGACAGATGGAACAAACAAAGCTCAACAGGAAGTTCAGCCTGACTGAGAGGTATGGTCACTTCCTCTATTTAAAGAAATGTTTTATCAGAAGTCCATTTTACAGTTCAACCGTAGTTGTTCCATTAAGACGTGTTTTAATGTTTGATGTCTGCTTATTTCGTTTTGCACTGGAGCTATGTGGCTAATGCAGCTAAAAAGTCATGTTAGGGGAAATTCATTTCTTTTTGGTTCTTCGGTAAACCACAGCTATAAGTTTTAAAGTTGACATCTCAGGAGGCTTACCTTTTTTATTACTGCTGTTTCATGCCGTTTTTGATTGCATTGTAAATTACATTGAGTGTGAAGTGCAAGAGGGGTTATGTTCTGTTTCATAAAATTCCTTCATGTTGCACAAGCGCGTCATGACTCATTTTCTTGCTCTGCAGGGACTATTCTCCATGTAGACGAGATTCCAGGCCAGCAGAGGTCACTGTGGGTCCAGACGTTCAGGGCCAGTGGAACGGGCTGCGTGTTCGTAACAATGAGAATCAACCCTTCAGATCATCGCTACTTAGAAACCGCGCCATGTCCGAAAACGACCTCCGAGTTGAGAACCTTTACCTTCAGAGTCACACATCAGTTAATGCTAATTCCAGCAGACTGACTTCTTCCACCCTCACAGAGCTTGATGAGAACGTCCCGTCTGGTGATGAGGCAAAGAAGAAAAAAGGCCCTCCTCCTCCTCGTCCACCACCTCCAAAGTGGGGGCAGTTCCATAAGAGACGGGCGTCCCACCACAATCTCTTCTCCTCTCCACCTGTATCCTCTCCACAGATGCAAACCTATTCGCCCCGCCCTCCTGTAGTCCATGAAATGTCACGCCAGCGGTCCTATAGTCTGCCCCCCAGGGATGGAACAGAGAACTGTCAGCAGTGCCTCCAGGAATGCTCAGTTGCTCCACCCAGCCCTGCCTTCAGCCGCAGAGCATTCAAACCTGTGGCCCCGCCTCCCAAAGAACGAGAGGCCCCCGCATCACACCATTATGATATAAACAGGGCAGTGGACACATCCCCACCTTTGGCTGAGTCGAGTACAAGGTAACGATTGCTACTAAACCATCAGATCTGATATCAAATGTGAAGTTATTATTCTAAATGATTGCTCTGACCTCGTTTGTTTGATTTTTGGATTTCTGATGTGTTCTCACACCTGCCTTCATTAATCTGTTACTTTTCCAGATTGTCTGACCAAAGCTGGGGACCGCCTTCAGATCAGTACAGGTCACCTGTGGTAAAGCCAGTCTTCCATAAGCATAAAGCAGAGTGGGACTTGACTAGTCTTCACAACTCCTCAACAACCAACAGCACTAACTGGTCATCAGGACCCGCCCCTTCTTTGGAGAACGGCTTGTACCCTGGGGCCGTTACTCCCGAGTCCTACTTCTCAATGAACAACAAAAACAACTACCAGCAGCACTTCCAGAATCAGCCGCAGCAAGTGGGTTTTTCTGTAGCGTCTTTGAAGAGTTTGGAACATTCTGCCCAAAGTCCACCTCAGGGTCAGGATCAAGCCTCGCCCTTGGAGACGGACATAGATGAGTTCCATGAGAAAGAGGGCACTGCGGTGGAGCAGCACAGGCAAGAGGAAGGAAGGATGGAGATGCAGTGCTTTGCCCAACCAGTAACAGTGCTGGAAACGGACATAGACACACTTACCGATGAAGAGGCTGTTTTGGCAAGGATGAAAAGAGCGCAGAGAGCATCTTTAGTAGATTCTCTGTTGGAAAAGGATTGTGGCCGGGCCAGGAAGGAGCTGATGGGAGAGCTATTCCCTCACTGCACAGAAGCAGGGAGTGGTGGAGAGGGCTGGAGAGGTGGCTTCCCTGTGAGTGGAGATACTCTAGAGAGGTGGGTCACTTTTTTAATTTTAAAATTTAATTTAATTTTCCATTCAATTATATAGAGTTTATACCTTATTAGACCTGATTGTCCTGATGTCCTGGTTGTTTTTCACCCTTGCATACTTGCTGTCCTAGGTCCTCTAGACAGGGCTCCTCAGCGTCTCAAGGCTCGGCCTCCACCAACTACAGTGCATCCTCCAGCAAAGCCCAACTCCTGAATATGAAGGACTTCTCACACATGAAGGAGGAGGATGAGGAGCTCAACTACAAGGTTTGGACAAATCTACATAGTTTCTGTGCAGTCTTCGTTATCTTTTCTATCTGGAGTGGACTGGCCATCTGGACTAGCTGCCCATCCCACAGCCTGGCTTGATATTAACTGTGTTTATTTTCATAAACTGTTTGCCATTATATTTGATGCTAAAAAGTAAAAAAAGTGATAAGAAGTGGGAGTGATAATCCTAATTGTCATTTTAATCTATATGATGTTGCTTTTAAACATCCTTCATTTTTTGAGGAGCACTTTTTCATAGTATTAGCAAACAATAACAAATCCAATCAAATCTAAAGTCCTGTTCATTATGAAATTATGAAATATTTTATTCAATGATCTATGATCTTCATAGTGCAAAATATTATAATATGAGAAGCTCTTACATATCATTTCACATGTACAAGTAGTGAAAATAGTGAAAAAACATGTTATGTGGTAAAAAACAAATGCCTATTTTTATAGTGTAAATCCCAAATATGCTCCCAAAACACTTGAATTTCATTTTTAACGCGTTAGCCTTAAAGAAAATGTAAAGGTAAACCCGTAGTCATACTGTACAGTTTACACTGAACTCCCACAGTGCTAGAACGTAAATACCGATGTTACCCCTGTATAGACTGTACTGTAATTCATGTACGCGTTTTCTTTGGTATGCGCTGTCATTTTCTTTTGTATAAGCAGGTAAATACAGTAATAAATTCATTTAATTTACAGTAATAAAAATACAGGGTTTTAAGAAGAACAAAACGAAAAACAGAGAACACTTGAGATGCTCCACAGGGAAATTCTGGTGTGCAGCGTCACAGGGCAGCAGCCAATCAGCAGCAAGAATAAATAAATAACGTTCTCGGATTGGCTACTTTCAAACCTCCTGCCTCTGAGTACAGCAGCATTTCAGCATCTCAAGATGCGCTTTCTTTGTGTTCTCTCGTCAGTAACAAAACATTGTTATTTTTAATGTAGAAATGTAGCTGAATTTACGACAATGTGTTACAAAATCAGTAAATTGTATTTTTCCTAATAATTTAGGACTAATATGCATAGTAAATGATACACTGCTACGAAAAAAGACGTGACGTTGGGGGTCTTTTGCGCCACGCCCCCTCGTCCTCGTGCTGGATTATGTTTGGTTGTGGCGCTCAGCAACCCAGGACGAGGGGGCGTGGCGGACGAGGCCCGGACGTCACAAAAGCAAAAGAAATGCGGAGGATTTCTGCAGTTTCCGCGTCAGTGTGGGGGTTTCAGCGAAAAATGATGAGTTCGATTCTCAGAAAAAAAAACCCGCGTTGGACTGATACCGCGACTGCTGATGTGCGTAAAAGTGGGGGTTTACTGTATACCCAAATCTAGTGTGCATTCGTAGGTGCATCATATTGGCTACATATAAGAGGGTCCCCTGGAAACACGCAAATGTTTTCCACCGAGTATTCACTTGGTTCTAAAGGTTCCTTTGCAATAGTCATGTCTCATGTTTGTTTGTTGGTATTCTGCTTATAGAAGCAGTTGATGGAGAGCCTGCGGAAGAAGCTGGGTGTGCTGCGGGACGCTCAGAGGGGTCTGCAGGAGGACATCAGGGCTAACGCTCAGCTGGGCGAGGAGGTGGAGAGCCTGGTGCTGGCTGTCTGCAAGCCTAACGAAGTGGACAAGTTTCGTATGTTCATTGGGGACCTGGATAAAGTCACCAGCCTGCTACTGTCTCTCTCTGGCCGGCTGCTGAGAGTGGAGAGTGCCCTGGATTGCCTGGACCCAGAGTCAGGCCACACTGAGAGGGTGAGGAGCGGCTTCACTTTACTTTTTGTCTAATGTGTGTCTGTTTATCTGGAGGTGAAAATTAGTTTCACTGGGATTGTACTTCTCTTAGTGTCCAGTCCTAGTCATCAGTAGTCCTGGTTCACTCCGATGTCTCTTGTTTTTGATGTTTTGAGAAGTCAGTGAAGCACTTCATGACATTTTCCATAGTCCTAGTCCTAGTATTAGTACTGTCTGCGCAACAGAATCATTCACTAGATTTGGGAGATTGATACTTAGGTGATGATCCATGGTTGGTACCAGGAGTTTTCTTTAACCAGTCATTTTACTATATTGGTTTAAAGAAATTCAATGAATTTAATTCAAGCATTAATGTAATTAACACGTGACAGCAAATGAATGTGTGTGGCAGAATGGATATGATACACACACAGGCATTATGGGGAAATATAGTGAAAAATATAGTGAGGTTTACACCCCAAATTCATGTTTTTTTCCTGAGGAGAGGAGTTGTGTACTAATCGACTGTTCTGTGGCCGGCTGCTTACTTTTACCGTACGCTAGCTGTGTAAAAATGTCTTTAAAGGAATTTTTAGGTGGAATGTTAAAAGGATGTTTTCTATGGTTGCAAAATTAAAAATTTTAATGTACAGCATACATGTATACTTTAAGCATTTAACTTCAAATACATTACAATATTTTACAGTAGTGGCCACATACACATTTAGAGACTTCTGAAAGAACTGAATGGCACATTTAGAGACTTCTGAAAGAACTGAATGGCAAAGATGCTAGGATGCCGATGCAGTTACATTTTAATTTATCCTAGATTTGTCAATATTCAATTTTCAGTTCACCAAAAATCCCCGAAGAGGTGGGAGCACAATAAGTTCATCAATATCCATTTATAGCATCATTTATAAGTCTATTATGTACTTCATTAAGATTATACGACTAATTTTGCCAGACCTCCTTCCATAGGCGTTGAATTTTTTAATTGTCACTGGATAAGGTTCTCCAGGTCAGTCATGCACTAGAAGGCGCATCCGAAGTTCCAAAATAAACAGGTTCTTATGGAGCTTTTGTGCTAATTTGTTAAATGGTTTGCCTGCTTTCTACAAACAAATGGATATTTTCTCAATACAGAACAGGATCAAATAATTACATTTTTTGCATCCTGCTGCATGAAATCTGTTTATAGAGTAAACAGGTAGCAGTAATATACTGCTAAGTTTTCACAGACTTTAACATAACACTTTCTTATTCTTTCCGAAAAGAAAGAACAGACACCCGTTTTAACCTTTTTAGCCTCTTGTAAACAGTGGACTTACTCGCAGGTGCGCCCTAGTGTTTTGCCATCATGTTTTAGGTATAATTAGAGGAATAAGTGACCATTTAAACTGGCTTTGGTGTTTTTTCACCTTATGGTTAGGCAGTTACCCCTGCGATCAGAAGGTCGTGGGATTGAATCCCAGAACTGCTAGTGGCACCACTGAGGTACCCTTGAGTACGGTACCGTCCCCACGCTCTGCACCCTGGGTGCTGTGTTCCCGGCTGCCCGCTGTGTCTCCTGGTGAATGGGTTAAATGCAGAGGAAAAAAAACTGTGCTGTTTACACTGTGTGCTGTGGCGTGTTGACACAAACTGACACTTTACACTTTTTGTGTGGTTCTTTAGCTCCCCCTGATGGAGAAGAAGAAGCAGCTCCTGGCACAGCTGGCTGAGGCTCAGGAGCTGAAGGAGCACGTGGACCGTCGAGAGCAGGCGGTGGGCAGGGTGCTGGGCCGCTGCCTGACCCCTGAACAGCTGCGAGATTACAGCCATTTTGTGAAGATGAAGGCGGCCTTGCTGGTGGAACAGCGGCAGCTGGACGACAAGATCCGGCTGGGAGAGGAGCAGCTCCGCGGCCTGAGGGAGAGCCTGGGTCTGGGGCTGGGAGTCGGACTGGTATACGGGCATTAGAGAAACTGTGAGAGAGGGAGGGGAGGATGTGTGGGGTTGTTTCTGCATGCAGAATCAGTAGCAGACGCGTGAAGGCATCTTAATAAAGGACGATGTGTCGGGAAAGGGTTGATCAATGCATGGACGTTGCAAAGAACCTACAATGCATAAACTTTGTGAGAAGCACAACCACTCCAGTAGTTTAATGCTTAGTGCCAACATTTACACACTTCGCCACATTTCCACACCGCAGCACTACTTGAAATCATGTATTGGAAATTCAGCCACACTAAGCCATAACCTCAAAACACTGCATCCAAGCCGCGTTACAGTTGTGTGCGCTTCTCATCGATCCGGGCTGAGGGATTCTCCATGCACTGCTATTTATTTATTTATATCTCTCAGCGAATATGAAGAAAGAATTCCGCATGCTGTCGTGCTTTCTCTTTACTCGAAGGTCACTGATGGTGTCGTCCTCAAAGGCAAACTGAGCACTAGAAGATCATGACACTTTTGTCTTTGACAGATTTGTATGTCAGGGTTGGAAGTGAGATAATAACATCACTGAGCTCCAGGACATTGGAGTCACAGACGACTCGTTTTATACAAACTGGAATTTACTTTGATATGAAAGCATTATTGCATTATCTTGACTTTTTGGAGACGTCCATCATTTTCCTTTAATCCATTCAGCCAGAGTAGAGTATGTTTGCATTTCTTGCTCTGTGGAGCAAAAATGTGTCCTGTATGGGTTGAAGTCCTTTTTTTTTTCAGGGCAAAGCCTAAATACAGAAGACATATTTTTAGCTTTTCATTATTAAGTGCTTTACTGTATCTTCCATAACTCATTTCAGGATTTTTTTTTTTTTGTCGTTGCTGTTGCCAAAGATTCACTTGAACATAAGAACAGAAATCTGGTGCTTATTCTTCATAACCACATGCAGTCAGTCCGCCTCTACGCCGTCCAGATCTTGTTTCAGCCGTGTTTAGCCTTGTGATCATTTCAGAAATCCCTTGTAGTTAGTAACGGAGTATTTGGATGCTCATGCTTGGTGTGGTGAAAGCAACGTGTTGTGTAATATAATACACCACTTCCGACTGTAATATTGCAACTTCTGGGCAAACTGCTTCTTAATATCCTTATCCTGGTGGAGAGAGGCTGGAGATTTCTTCGGAGGAAAGGAGAATGCTGCTTTATTGAACATTTAGTGCCTTGAGAGTTTGAAGAAGCCTTTTTTTTTCTATCAAGAGATGTTAACACAACATCCTTCATTATTTCTGTTGTTTCTTTCTTCTTTCAGGATTGTCTGATAAGGGCCTTCAGAATTGACTTCTTTTCCACTGTGCCAAAAGAATGAATGTCTAGTTGTTACAGCAAGCAAGTCAAATATGGCCTTGTAAACTTTTGCCCCTGTATATACAGCCTGCTTTGTACCCTTTTTGTTGTATTATACCTTCATAAATAACTTCGGGCTGGACAATAAGAAAATATTTGGTTGAGTAATAATTGATCATCTCCCCATTTTTTTTTTGATATATTAAAAAATCCAGTGTGGAATATGTACAATTGGTGATAAAAGTATTAATATTTTAATTGGTGAGTTTGTTTTTATTATAAGCCAAAAGCTTCTATTGCACACACCCCCACCCCAATACATTAACAGCAGATCCTTTGAAGTCCTGTACATCACAAGGTGGTGCCTCCATGAATTGAACTTGTTTATCCAGGATGTCTCACAGACTGAGGCCTGAGGCCACGTCAACACCATGAACTCTGTCATGTTCCTCAAACTATTCATGAACTATTGTTTGTGTGTTGAGGTATTATCCTGCTGAAAGAGGCCCCTGTCATTAAGAAATACTGTTTCCATGAAGGGGTGTTCTTGGTCTGCAAGAATATTTTACTAGGTGTCAAAGTAACATCCACATAAAGACCAGGACCCAATGCTGCTACAGTAGCTCTTCAGATGGGCTAGCTCCCCCTCTGCACACATCATAGAGCCTTAAGCACCCATGACCCTTTCTTTCAGATTCCCTGGTTGAAGGACCACCTTTGGTAGATACTAACCACTGCATACCAGGAACACCCTACAGGTCCTACCAATTTAGGAAATGTTTTGACCCAGTCATCAAGCAATTTGGTCCAATTCAAAGTTACTCAGGTCCTTATGTTTGCCCATTTTTCTTCTTCCAACACATCACCTTTAATAAATGACTGTTCACTTGCTGCCTAACATAACCCACCCCTTAACATGTGCTGTTGTGATGAGATAATATTATTCACTTCACCTATCAAGAGTTTCACTATTGTGGCTGATTGGTATACATATGCCAGGCTAATCTGGATCAGGATGGTTTAATAGTTCACAGTTTATCAGGTTTACCTATTACTGTATATTTCCTTAAAAAATGTTCACTTCCACCTCTTCAGATTTTCCAGTTATTCACCTCACACTATTATTTTAAAGAATTACTTATGTTCCAAAAATGTAGAAGCCAGATATTTTGATCAACGTTGCTATAAATGCACAGTAAACATAAGGTGAAAATCCCTTTAATAAAACTCATGAAATTCAGTGTAACAAAGGAAAAAACACTAACTAAAAGCAAGTTTATAACATTTACAACCACAAAAGAAAAAAACTGTACAACCCTAATGCTGGTTCACTGTTGATTTTACTCAAGTTTTTTTTTTTTTTGTTTAATTCATTAGGCTTCTTTAATAAGGGGGAAATTTAGTGAAGAGAACGGTTCATTGTATGTGTTTTGTAATACCGCAGTATAACCATCGCACATGGATGTATGAGTAATCTTGGCTGTATTCTCCTCCACCTGTGTGCTGGAATGAGGATCCTCATTTGTACAGGATGTCGTAATGGCCTGGTCGATAGAGGAGGAAGATGCGTGGCTCGCTGCCCTCTGGGAAGACATGGTGATTAACCGTGCCACCCTCGCCTCGGTCCATGTACTCCACCAGTATGGACACATTTAATGCCTGCGCTAAGGCAATGATGTGAATGTGGTCGCTCTCTTTGGACATTGGCTCTACCTCCTACAAAGCAGAACGTAAACATTTAGATATTAATCCTTTTAACTGGTTTGAAAAGCCACCCTTCCCTTTAAATTCTGTATACATTTTCAAATCTTTTATTTTTAGGCTTTTGCACAATTTATTAGAAATTCTTACTACTCTGGTTCAGACAGAAATCTAATTTACACAATTTTAAAATTGCTCCTTTGCCTCACGAGTTCCAAACCTAACACTGCCAACATGTAATCATCACTTACAGGGCTGGGATTACAATTATCTATCATGTCCATGAAACCAATAAGTAGAATTTATGTACTGTCCAGTGAAGGAGTTGTCACAGTATTACACAGGTCAAATTCCATCTGAAACACTCTCTGTAAAAAGCCGTGAGCTTTGTCGCCCTCTGCGGTACAAAAGAAAAATCCTGCGATACCGAATTACTAATAGATATGTCTGTGGTTTTAAATAACAGTTTTGCTGAATATTATCAAAATTGCTTATGCCCCAGCCCTGAAAACTTTATAGGCTTAAAATCATCACATTATGCCTCTTCATGTGCACAATGCAGAATTATCTATTTATGACACTTCTTCTGACACATCCTCTTACCTGCTGGCAGAATTCCTTGACAGAGCGTCCCCCCTCTATGAAGTGCTGAAAGAAGGTATGCTCTCTCTGCAGGTAGCCTGAAGTGAGCAGCCTCAGATACACCACCACGTAATCTGATATACTCTGGTCATTAAAGGAGCTCAGCAGCTCCCCAAGGGCTGGCTGCTTTTCGCATAGCTCAATCAGGTCCATGAACTAATGGAAAGAGAGCATGACAATGAGCAAAAACATTACTGATGTACCACAACGTAAACACAAATTTACAGATTTCAACAAGTCTACAGCAAAAATGTCTTATTGTTCCAACTCACCGTATTGTGAAAATCTTCAATAGTGAACTCAGTGAAGCCCTGGTTCACAAGGTCCAGTTTACTTTTTGCTGCCACTGCTTTAAACCTATATAAAAGATGACATTAACACAAGAAACAATTAGAATCTACCTTAAATATTTACCTGGGGCACTGGGACCTGCCAGAGGTTTAGTTTTGATTTACGTTGGCTCTTTCTCTTAATGAGGCATTCCACTAACTAAAGGCTTTCAAAAAGTGGTGGGGACAAAATGTGCCACGATTAAAGGTGGTGGGAACATGTCCCCAACAACCCCAGCATTAATAACACCTATTGCAATACTGTCTACAAATATCTCTGTTTTCCTTGCACTAAAAGTTTTTACAAACCAACAAAGAAAGCATGCCCATTTCTTACTGAAACATTTTGAAAAGCTGGGTGTCCCTGAAAGTTTGAAATGGAATGTACATCTTCTGCATACTGCCCAGTCCAATTCAGATCACTAACCTTGGTTAAATCAGAGGCATGGGCGGCCAGAAAGATGCCACATAAAACACTATATAAACCACCACATCAAACCCAGGCTTTACTTTTGTAGCTCTTTGCTGTCATCCAGTAGAGACTCCAAGTGTGAGAAGCCAAAAGCTCTGTAGAAACAGTTTCCGTCAGGTCGCGTCTTCCGAATGTAGGAATATTTTTTGTGAAGGTCCTGCAGGGTGGGTGCATCAATCAAGCAAAATGACAAATTATTAAAAATAAATATGACAGTAAATTGTATGTAAACATATTTTAAACGTTATTTTAAAAAAGGCAAACATTTGGTGATCTTAACCTTAATCTTGAGTTGGTAGATGGTGTCTTCCTCAGCATACTCTCTCTGTAGCACAGACAGTTCCTGTCTGTCTGACACTAAAGGGTTACTGGTGGCTATCTGTACAGACAAAGACAGTGAACAGGAAAGTCTGTATTTGCTCATGCATTTCACTGGATGACAAGGTATGTGATCGCATCAAAACATGGATTAAATATATTAATATTCACTGTAAACAGCCATGTGCCTGTAGAATTAGAAATACCATCATAATTTTGAAGGAACTGGACTAACATACATACTGTAAACAAGACTGAGGAACTGCACAACGTATATTATCCATAAGAAGTAAAACACACAAGCCAAAATTGAAGGTTTAATATACTTAAACAGTAATAACTTACTTCCTGCTGAATTCGGTCTTGCTGTGCCATGATGGCTTCATCATAGGCAAGGCAGTTCACTCCTTGAATACAAACACCAGACATCTCAGTCACTGAACCTTGTAATGAATATTAATTTTGTCATTCAAAATAGAGTTTGAAGTCAACCTGAAATTAAAAATGACCTTTTTCAAACAACTTAGACAAAAAAAGTCTGGTTTTACCTGACCCTTCCTTCATCATCATACCATCGTAACAACTACCGTTAACATAATAAAAAGTTTGAGTTTGGGCAGGCAAAATATTACATATTAATATTAACCTGCAATATCGTATCACGTGCCTCTTGCATCTCCCCAAACCAGTCACTGAGCTGAAATGCTTAGGTAGCTCAGGGACCCTCCCTGATAGTGTGTGTCAGTCAGAAATATGACAAAGCATGGAAGGAAAATGCATGATGAATTACACTGACAATGAGGACTGAGCTGCCATCTCAAAATAAATAGCATTTTGTTTTTAAATTACTCAATGCACCAATGCACGTTCTCTATGGGTCACTTTCCCCAAGCAAGGACTGAGCCTAGTCCTGGACTACATTATCCTTTCAGTGGAGAATATCCTTTCAGAACTTTTAAAAGTCAAGATTCAGGACTGTTTGGTCTTCATCCCTGACTGGGTAGCCAAGACAATCAATGGTTTTTAATGAGTTAGCACCAATCAGTTCCACAGAAACAGCCTGTACTCTTTGGGAAAGGTTTTACTCCAGATGTTGGAGGATTTGCATGCATTCATCAATGCTGCAGTGTTACATGGTTAGTTCTAGAGCACATATTCAACCCAAAAGTACTGGAAAGTGCTCCATCACTCTAGAAAATACTGTTCCACAGCCTAGTGCTGGAGGATGGGAGTGGAGACGATGCTTGGTATTGAGCACGGTGACTTTAGACTTTTGTGGCTACTCCAGTTTTACTCTCAATCATCTTGTCATTGCTTCAAGGTGGAGAATGTAAAAGCTCTGTGTGTACTGCTGACTGCCTGTGTCAGCGATGGGTGCACCTTAAAATAGCCGCATCCACCAATTAGACTGAGTGTCTGGATATAGGGTAAAACAATCTCAAACAGCTTGCTACTCCCTATATAGTGTGTTATGTTGAATGGAGATAAAGTTTGTATAATTTGTAACTGTGCACGCATGCCATAATCCCAAAGGGGGATTTTTTAGGCATTGTGAAGATTACATCTTGTTGAAGATTAAGTCTTGCATATTTGCATGAAACGATCATGTTTACCAAACATATAAGCTGCATTCCATTTTTTTTATGTTGGCTTCTTGTTAACTCTCCTTTGTTTGTTTGGGGTCATTTTGATTCCATGTTTAACATCTCTAAATAAATAACTGACCTTTTGCTTCATATTAAATTACTTTTCCTAATTAATGGGGACAACAAAACTAATGCTTTCAATGTCCTTTTCACTTTTTGTACGCACTGGTGCTCTTTGGGATCGGTTTGAGCCTGGGCTCTTTTAGCTGCATAAAACATAAATATCATTTTACACACTTTTGTTTTGGTTGATACTGAAGACACTGTAATTTACAATTTTATAACATTCAAAAAACATGCTTTAGGACCTATGTGAGAATCACTTACTAGTGGGGGGTGTCGTCACATAGTTTTTTTAAGCACTACTCATTTAGTCAACAAAGAAAGTACATAAACTTGGATTGCAATTTTATTTTCAACCATTTCTGAAGATTTAAGTTGTTGGGGTCAAATTGATCCCAATCATGGATGTTAGTAAATTTTAAAATATAATGAAGTAAAGGTGCACCACAGAAGCCTAGAACCTTCTTCCATATGTGCTTCCATACTGACTGCTTCCGCCCAAAAAAGGCACAGCCTTTTGATTTACAGATACTGTGGAAGTTTACCACACTTTTTCCATTTTTACCAAATTTCCTTGAATGTTGGTTTGCTAAGTCAGTCTAGAAAGCAATTCACACCCTGTCTTTTTCTTGCTTTGTATGCTGCACTTATTTTTCTTGCTTTGTATGCTGCAGGTTGTTTAACGTTTAGGACACAATAGTTTACTCAGGAACAACGATAGGCTGGACATTTGGTGCAGACCTACCGTCACACCTCCTCAGAATATGACCTAATGGTCTGCAATGCGAAATATAGTGTTATAAATGTTAAATGAAATGACTGTTTACTAATTTTTAGGTGATCAAGTAGACAATATTTTAAGCGAAGCCGTGATATTAAATTGAGAAAAACTGGCAACGGGCGCGTTGCGGATTAATACACACGATACAGCACAAAGAAGGTCCTGTTTTCACAAACAACGAGGTTAGAACACGGCTAAACCAATCAGCATGTAGTGTGTAAAATGTCCATTTTATTTCTACTACCGGCTCATTTTTGTCCGTTACAACGCAAACGACAGTGAAAATAAACGCCGTGACAGCGTGGATATATCCTGATATAAATGAAATAGCATCTACTTACTATATAATTACTGCTCCTGAGTGTCTTTTTTGTATCCTCGGTTCAAAAAGTTGAAGAGTCCCTGTCTTGCAGTGGTGACTGCCAGGGTTTCTATGGTGACAGTTATAAGTAGAGGCTCCAGCAGTTAGATAACCCCGTTTATACATTACTACAATGTGATATAGCTTATTATTAAAAGTACAATTTGAAAATTCTTACATTAAAAACAAAAAACGGTTGATTCAAAATCGCTATCCATGCTGAGTGGTCTCGCCGTATGCGTGAGGCGGCAGAACAACCCCCTCTTTATTTACACCGTGGCTCCAGAGGCGTTAGACGTTAAAACAGTGGAATTAAGGTTTTAAAACAACATTTCGAATTCCTTTCCGTATCACAACATGTTTATCTGTCTCTTGGTTTACTGTAACGAGCCATGGCCTCCCCCTCACTCTCCTTTCTTTCTTTCTTTCTCCTCCCCCCCTCATGTTGTTGCTCGGCCCAGGCAGATCAAAAAATATAAATATGCCTCGACATGGAAAAGATAAAAAGCTAAAAAGACGGGGGGTTAACTGTAGACGTGTGGCAGGTGTTGTTTATGCTGTTTTTGTAACAGACAGTGTTAAATTCACTCACCCTCCATCTCTCCCTGGGATGTTTCCTGCTGCTCGTTCGCCATCTTGCATTGGAGTTGTGTTTCCCCCCTCCCTCTGTGAACCTTTCAGCACTGCCGGGTCAGTTTAACACACCAGCACACACACACGCACTCTCTGCATGTTGGACCAACATCTACATCACTGGACTAACCCTGATTAACTAATATACCATAGTCTAGTGTGTAATAATATCGATTTAATATTATTTATACTATCAGTTACACACACACGGATAAACCCTGCTGCCTTAAATCTCTCTGACTTCTGAAATGCAGAGACTCACCAGGCTGTCCTTGTGTCTGCGGAGATTCAAAAGGGAGTCGACCCTACGCTGCCATCACACCAGTCTGACAAGTTAGTGGAGAAGTTTCCTCATTTCACACGCACACGTTAAACATTTGTCTATACACTATGTGGACAAAAGTAATGGGACACCTGTTTCCAGCGTTTAGGCTAGGCTACTTACTTCCCGTGAAGGACAATCTTAATGCTGCAGTATTCCAAGACATTTTAGACAACGCCATGTTTCCAACTTTGTGGACACAGTTTGGGCAAGAACTTTTATCTATTCCAGCATGACTGTGTCCCAGTGCACGAAGCAAGCTCCATAAAGACATGGTCGGATGAGTTCAGTGTGGAAGAACTTGACTGACCCGCACAGAGCCCTGACCTCGACCCCATCCAACACCTTTGTGATGAACTGGAACGGAGATTGTGAGCCAGACCATCTAATTGGTCAGGCGTCTCAATACTTTTGTCCATATAGAGTACCTTTTTAGCCCAGCTCATTCATTTCTTGACCTTGTTTGAGGAGATCTGTTTTAACTGATTGTACTAATATCCGAGGACAAAAACATCGCTAACAAATAAGAGCTTTACAGTGCGGTATGATAAATAATACACTCAATCTCCAAAAGTATTCATACAGTACTGTTTTGTCATTTATAATTCCGGTTGGGTTGCTATATATATTTTTCGTAAGACTTAAGTACCTAGACTGCCCAAATAGCATGGTGTTAGAACTTATTACAAGTAACCTGTGAATGACTTTGTGCTGTTATTAAAGGGCTTCTTATTTTTAATAGGTACATTTCATTCGTCTAGGGCAACATGGTGTTTAAATCTCAAATATAAATGAAAAATGACAGTAGTCATCTGGTATATGATAAATCCACAGTAGTAATGAAAAGTCGTACATGGGTTGATTTTTTCCATTGATTGGTGAGATGCAATCCATTGCATCCATGGTCAAACTGAGCTGTGCACTAAAACACTGGAACAGTGAAACTGCAGTTGCAAGAAGCATTCTGAAGAGCTATATGTATTTTGCCTCCCCACAGATGATCTCATTGCAAACATGGACAAGAAGGCAACATGGGACAGATTTTACACAGAATATAGCAAGGGAGCATTCAAGAATTTTGAGTGGTTCTTTGGCTTCCATGCAATCAAAGATTGCATCCTGCCTCTGCTGCAAACTACATCCAGTCCCGGTGCACCGATACATGTTCTCGATGTTGGCTGTGGGACCTCTGCATTGGGTCCCTGTATCTACAGAAACTTAAAACATGTCGTGAATGTCACGTGTGCTGATATCTCTCCGGTGGCAGTGCGACTGATGCAGGAAAATGCAAAAAACACACCAATACAACCCTGCAACCCATCCTCAACCTTGGTCTTCAAAGAAATGGACTGCTCAGACCTAGAGAGACACTTTGGGCCCAAAAGCCTGGACTTAATAACAGACAAGGGAACGATAGATGCGTTAATGAGGTCTAAGGAAGGGCAAGGGAAGGCTAGTCAGATTGTAAGGCAATGTCTGAAGGTGCTGAAACCCTCGGGTTACCTGCTGCAGTTCTCAGATGAAGACCCTGATGCCAGGTTGCTTTGGCTGGAGAAGGAGAGTCAAGGCTCAGAGTTGGCAGCTGAAGTAGGGGTACAAGAAGTAGGAGAGATGAGGGGGGTCACTTATTTCTGCTATCAGATAACTCCTCGCATAGCCCACCACTGACACGACAAATGTTCTTTTATGTATCTTGATAGTTTGTTGCTTTTGTCTTTTGATTCTTTTCATTAAAGTTCTCTGCAGATTATGAAGAGTGTCACTACTGTGATTGACTGCTTATTAGAAGGTCCAACTAATTATGAGGGAGGTTCAAAAAGCTTCCACACTTTTCTGTTTTCCCTGGAAATGGTGAGGGCTGGAAGAGTACTAATTGAACATATCTGAGAGATTGTCATGTGATGATGTGAAAGCAGCAGTGCATCAAGGGCTACACACTTTTTGCTGACGGGATTGAAAAGTTGCTGCAGCGCAAAGGAAGGTGACGATGTAGAAAAGTGATGTAATTTGATTTGAAAATCTTAGTACAGTTAATGTCCCTCATATAAGAATGAATGGTGTGTCTAAAGCATCAGATTTTTACCACTTCTTAAACACTGTTGGATTGCCAGATGATGATGGATTAGAGATGGACTGCCATTACTGTACAAATAAGACTTTATTGTAACTTGCATAAGTGCTAGGATTAAAACAACAAAAGAAGCCCTGAGGCCAAAGTCAAGCTAACCCAATACAATATTGTAGCAGTCACAAAAAGAGCCCAAATTCAAAAAAGCAGAACACTGGTTAGGAGTGGCAAGGCATCTAAAAGGGTACAATGGAATATTTAACAACACAAATGAACTTTGGTGTTCATGTAAAATAACACCAGTAAAAGCTTGAGAAGATTAAGAACTTCAGTGCCAATAAGGAAAACAACTTTTAGAAAGGCACGTAAACCACATTCTGGGATACCACAGTGGCACACATTACAAAAAGAAAAAAAATATATATTACTGAAATCAAAATAAGATTTGCCTGTTGAATCCTGAAAATATTTACAAGCTCTAAAATGCAGAGGGATTTGTGGGATGACATAAAAATCCTCTGTTTCATCTCGACAGAAGTTGGATGCCCCATTTTTAGTATCTGTAAGGACGGGTTGGTTTTTGACGAGTGTACGGGTTATACTTCCGCTTCTGCTTTTGCTTCATCACTAATTTGGTTGCTGAACCAGAGGGGGTTGCAGGCACAGGTCTGACATTTGCCTGAGGCAAGGTGTTACGACCTTGAATGCAAATCAGAATAAAATGTGTTAATAAGACAAACTGAGAACATAACACGGCCGATTATCACGTAATCAGGTAAGATCTAAAACAAAGCCAGTGATGGCAAAGGCTATAAAGCTGCCCCTTACCTTCCTCAAAGCTGACAAAACCGGTACCTAACTGAGGGAGCATGGCTACTTCGTCCTCACAGAAATCAGGTCTATAGCCATCATACCGCTGTCCTTGCTGCCAGGCTGGTCCTGAGAAATTACATCATATACTTACATACTTCATAACAGCCATTTCATTTAATTCTATACAATCCCCCCCCCAAAAAAAACTAACTAACATTCATTCAAAAAAAAGGTTTCATTATAATGAATAGATTTTAGGAGCATTTCACATTTTTATAGACTACTTTATCGTCACCAGTATAGCCGAGGGCACTATAACCATTGCCATCATTTGGGCCTGCTCAAAGAAATTGTAAACATTATTCAGGAACAAACTCTGCTAGCTTTGATTTCTAGGAACACATTGGACTAGCCAAATGTCATCAGCCCTTCTCTTACAGAAAAGTTTGTCTTAAATAAAAGAAAGAAAGAAAAGAATAAGTACAGATTAATATATAACAGGTAACACCAATCAGCCTCAACATTAAAACCAGGTGACGTGAATAACAAATTATCTCCTTACAATGACACCAGTCAATGGATGGGGTATATCAAGAAGCAAGGTCAGTCAGTCTTTGAAGTTGATGTGTTGGAAGCACTAGCTTAGGACTAAGGCCCTAAGCTATTTTGACAAATAAGACACGGATACGCATTATAATACAATTTGTAAACTTACATACTTAGGGGTGTCCACTCAAGATCCAAGTTAATGCAAACCATCAGCAAGGTCTGGGTCAGGAGCACCCAAGATTAACTGACGTGCATACAGAGTAAAGGCTAGCCCATCTAATCTAATCCAACAGAAGAATCACTGTAGCAGAAGATGCTGAATAAGTTCATGTGGATGTGAATCATGAGGATGTGAAACATACCACCAGTCTAAACACTGTTGCAGACCAACTAAACCCCTTCATGACAACAGTATTCCCAGATGGCAATGGCCTTTTTCAGCAGAAAATGCACACTGATACACTGAAAAACTGTTCAGGAATGGTGGGAGGAGCATGACAAAAAGCTCAAGGTATTGAGTTCAGCCTCCAAATTTCTTGGCTCTCAACGCAATGGAGCATCTGTGGGATGTGCTGGACAAACTAGTGCGAGTCATGGAGGCCCCACTTAACAGCTTACAACGTGTAACAGATCTGCTGCTAAGGTCTTGGTGCCAAATACCAGGGGGCACCTTCAGAGGTTTTGTGGAATCCTTGCCTCAAAAAGTCAGATTTGTTTTGGTGGCACAGCGGGGACCTTGGGTAGGTGGTTTTGTTATGGCTCAGTGTATATAGCTGTTACACACGTGCTGGAGCTGCAACTAAAATCCCTTCCACTTTATGGTGACTGTGTTATTTTCAGACATCTCATTCAGACATTGATTTTGATTGAACTTGGGCTGTAATCATATCCAAGTTTTGGCAAAATATTTTCACTCAAGACAAGAACATGCAGTGCACAGTATGCCAAAAACAGGAGCCGTGCAGTGCGCTGTTTAATTCCTTTATAGTCATAATCTGCCCAGGACCATGAGGGGCAGCTGGTGGCCTAGTGGTTAGGGCATTCGCCCTGCGATCAGGAAGTCGTGGGTTCGATTCCCAAGCGCCTCTGTGAGCAAGGTACCATCCCCACACACAGCACCTGGATGGGCCAGGTGCTGTGTCCCGCTGCTTCACTTGGTGAATGGGTTAAATAGAGAGGAAGAATTTCATGCTGTTCACACTGTGTGCTGTGGTGTGTTCAGTGACAGAACTTTCACTTTAGTATTAAGTCTGGTATTATCCAGCAACCACATCTTACACAGGTCTGCAGGATGAGATGGTTGCTGATTAAAACTGCAAGTGAAAGCATACTAGTGCAGACTGCTAATGCAGTTATAGTGATCTGTGATTGTCGAAACTGCCAGGCTGTGGTATGTTATGCACCTGAATGATATTTGCACAGGCATATTCTCACAAATTACAGTAGAAATTAAATATTGAAATTCTCAACAGGAACGCTCTTTGAATACAAAAACTTTTTCTTTTTTTTTTTTTTTTACATCCAAGCATATACAACTATTTCAGTTCCTTTTAGCTACTTCTGTGTCAAATACATATGCAATTGGTGTTTCAGGCAAAAAAAAAAAAAAAAAGCACAAAGAAAACACATACCACAATGGAACTAATACTAACAAATCTTGGGCAACTTGGGCCCAATGTCTTATTCTATTGGTAAAGCTTTCTTTACTCACCTGTAGCCCTGTGGCTGTGCAGCTCCACACCCCAGGCCTGAGCAGCATGTGCAAGCAGAAAGTAGGTGATCTGACGATGTGCCACAGCATTCCAGTGAACCCCGTCCTTCATGCGGTGCTGGAGGCTGAACCTGAACAGGAAGTGCAAGTCCAGAACGTCCAGTTCGTAAGCCTTTGCCAGCATGGCACCGTAGAAATTTGCCTCAATCACATCAAAACGGAGGGATGGGCCAATGAACTCGATCTAAATTAACAGATGTGAGAATACAAATTAAATATTATCTTCATCTCTGATTAAGACATTTTCTCTTCCAAACAAACAACAACCTCTATCCAAAACTCTGTTAGCAACTTTCTCTGTTAACCTACATTTTAAAAAATAAGGGTGTGATTAGTTCCTGCAATCGTGTACATTTGTAACAAACAGCTAGTAAAGAAAAACATGAGGTCCTGCAGTTCATTTCTTGAAAATGAAAATTTATGCAAATATGCAGAAAGGAAAATATAACAGTAAAGCAATGCCCCCACTGTATTGGAGTGAACTGCTTTATATTCTTAATTCTTGCATAGTATGGTGTCCTCCCCCTGTTAAAAAGCAATATAAATTTTTTTGATTAACATTATAATTGTAAAGCAGAACTAACGTGAATTGAAGGGTTCATCTGATTGGTAAGAAGCCAGCAGTGATTGACCTAAGAGCTGTTTATGCTCAGAAATCCCAAAAATCCCATTTTGTGGGTTAGACGGAAATGAGCTTAAAGTTAGTTATTTTGAATTAAACTTAATGAGAGTTGCATGAGAAAACTGCTTTAGAACATCTCTGACCAAGGGACCCACCTCTGGTGCAAGAAAGCCTCCTATGATCTTCTTGCCCAGAGGCATGGTCACGTTCCACACCACAAGGCTCTCCTCTGGCAAAACGGCCTTCAGTTGTGAAAAGAACCTGTTCAGGTTCTCCTTGTATTCAGAGACCCACCTTCGACTGTATCTGAGCAGCGGATTAAAAAAAAAAAGATTGACATGCGCACAATGCTTTTATGTCCTTCTGTATCTATAAAGACTTTTATACTTTACCGTTTGTCCACTCCTCATAACAGGATTGTGAATAAGTTTGCAGATTTTACACAGATTTACCTTGACACATCCCAAACACAAGAGTTGACTATGACCACATCTGGTTTCATGTCACGTTTGAAGTCAGCAAGGATGCTCTCCATGTAGCGGGAGAAGATCCGTGTGATAAAATAGAACCGGACCAGGTGATGGTCTGTGCGGTACTGACGAACTTCTCGGTACTCAGTTCCGTTGGTCATTTGGCCTAGTCTTCCTCCCTCTACTAGGCAGTCTTGTTCAAAGGACAGCTCTCCCTGACCAGAAAGAAAATGCAAACAAATTATCCCAACACAGTGCTTTCTCAAAACATACTGTCTCCAGTTGTTATGTCCCACATCAGGATTCCTCAATTCAGTGAACAGCTTAAGCCAAAGGACAAGTCTGTCTATTAGAGGGGAAAAAACATGCGTATTGGGACAGGTCTCACTTTAAGTTGGGCTTACTGGGACTCCTGCTTTGTGCAAGTATGATCATGCAATCTTGAACAGGTAATCCACTTTAATGCAGCACTACAAGAACAATGCGATCGGTTGAAAAGCAGACACCTGTCCAAATGTGTCATACACCACATGAACAAAAGTATCGGGTTCCCTGACCCTTAACACCTACAGGGACTTTAATGACACTGCATTCAGAACCATAGACTTTAATATGAATTGGAAGGGCATACCTTGCTTTTCAGCTGGGATAAAGTCAGATAAGAATCTCTCTGCAAAAGCAACACCAAGTCTTTGTACATGGACCGTTGAACTAGAAGGGGGAAAGAAATCAAATGTAGCACATCTGAAGAACCTACAGTGACTGCATTATATAATATTACAATTTTTTTATTATTAAGTACTAATGGCTCGGACTCACTTGAACTTCCAAGAACAACCACGAATTTGTTGTGCAGTAGTTTGCTGGCCTGCTCATGGGTTACAGTCCTGGTTGTGGCCTCTGGCATGGTTCAGGCTACGCTAGCTGACTAGCAAAACAAGGTGAAATGTGGAAAAAATATATGAAATCGCAGTCTAGTTACTAAACTAATTTAAGGTAATGTTAAGCGGCATAGTTTACAAAGTTGTCAATTCTCACGTTGCTTAAACTTCAGTCTTTTATAAGGCAGTCTAACTAAATCAGGTTTAACAGTTAACAGTGAACTTACTGTATCAAGAATAAAAGGAACTTGCATAAAATACAGCATTACTAATCCAAGACCAAAGATCATGTCACCCCTCACCCCACTCAGTTTAGAAGGAACCAAACCGAAAACATGTATATTTTAGAACAGATTTTAAAACTATTAACACTGTTTTTAAATAACTGAATGTCCGTTTCCTTTTATGTTCCCGCTAATTCTGCAAATACCTTCATTAAAATGCAGAGAATATGCAGAAACAAAATACTTTCTTGTATAAAACTAGCAAACTGTGCAACTCTCTTCCACCTTTCATTAGTCAGTCTAAGAAACGGTAAAAATACTGATGATTATAGTAAGCTTTTTATTTTGCCAAGAAACATTATGATTTATTTTATTGCAGTTGCTTTTTACCTGTATGAAAAGTGATCTCGTTGAAACTGCTGTTTCTGTCATACGCTGATGGAAATGCAGCTCTTGTGGGTTTATCCTCACCGAACCACCAAATCAGAATCTCCTCCTTCACCCTGAACTCAGACCATCGAGCACAGTTTACTTGATCAGTTAAGTCCGTTAATCGTGAATTCTTATCAAAGGTAAAACGAATAAAGTAATTTAATGAAAACTAAAACATCCAAAACTGGTATAAAATGCAGCAGCACTGATCCAAACCAAAACAAGACCAAAGCTCATTTTACCCAAAACTGCCCACCTGCATCTTTTGGAATAGATTTTGAAGGTCTTAACATTGTTTTTACATCTATGAATGTGTGTCTGTTTATATTCCAGCGAATTTTGCAAAAACCTTATATAAAAATGCAGAAAAAGGCCTCTTTCTTGTCTAAACCTTCTAACAAAGTACGTAAGTCAGGGTTAACAGTTAACAGTGAAATCTTTTCAAAAATAAAATGAACAATGCAATTTAATGAAAAAAAAAATCCAGAACTAATCCAAACAAAAACAAGACCACAGCTCATATCACCCCCACCCAACTCTGTTTAGAAGGAACCAAACTGCAAACCTGCCTCTTTCAGATCAGATTTGAAATCTCTGAATGCCTGTTTACATTCCAGCACATTCTGCAAATGCCTTCCACAAAAATGCGGAAAAAACTTCCAACCTGTGGAAACTCTCTTCCACCCTTTATTAGACAGTCTAAGAAACAGTGAAAGGCCTATTGGTAGTTAAAAAAGTCTGCTTTCGTTTTGTCTTTTTCATCTTTTCTGTCTTCTCAGAGGATTATAATAAACTTATTTTGCAATCAAATTGTTTTTTTTGAAAATGACATGAATAGAAAATGACCTTTTTTTTTTTTTTTTTTACCTAATTTTAATAAAAATTATAATTTCTTTTGCTCTTAAACTTTATCATCTGTCTGTGAAGTACTTTTGAGTTTTTACCTAAGAAGCTCTGCTGGTTGTTTTCCACCAAACTGCCAAATCAGAATCTCCTCCTTCACCCTGAACCCAGGTAACCTGACTGGTTTGCTGCAGTGTGTTTAGTTTTGTTACCTGAATTCATCTAGCTCAAATATACAACACCTTAAAGTCAAAACTCAAGAAATTTTAGGTGAAGTAAAAAGCCTGGTCTTCTACAGCTAGTTTGTTTTCAATAGGAGCTTGGTGAGGTGAGTAGTAATTATGAAGATAATTAGTAGGCAGCTGGGTGGTCTGGTGGTTAGGGAGTTATCCCTGCGATCAGAAGATTGTGGGCTTGATTCCCAGGACTGCAAGTGACACTGAGGTACCCTTGAGGAAGGTACAGTCCAGACACACTGCTCCCTGGGTGCTGGATCCCTGACTGTCTGCTGCTTCACATGGTAAATTGACTATAAGTGGCCAATTTACTTTATTAGTGATTTTAGCACAGTTAGAAGTGTTGTTAAAATTGATTTCAATAAAAAAAATTGATTAGAATTACCACACTAATCAGTTAGTTTGTGAAATTGATTGCAGTGGCCAAGCAACATATAAAAGGTCTAAACAACTGTGGGGTTTCGTTGACTTGGCAAATTAATACAGAACTGATGTGTGTGTGTGTGTGTGTGTGTGTGTGTAGTGTTTTGCAACAGCTTCAATGATGATTAAAAATCTGAAAATGACACCTTAAATAATGCTTGGTAGAGCTTAGGGCCAGTTTAGAACTAGAGAACCTGAGGGCAAGTAATAATTACTAAAGTTACAGTACAGACATTACATTAGATTCATTTGGCAGACACCTCCAAAGCGATTTACAATACAAGGAAACACAAAGTTTCAGGATAGAATAGCATGAATCTCTTTCATAAAAGATGTTTTTTCAGAATTAAGTGGTAGCAAACTGTGGTCTTGGAGGGCCAAAGCACAACTTGCGCTAACTCATTTACTAAACCCTTCAAAATGAGCTGCTCAGTGGAACTTGTGTTTGTGTAAGAAAATCACAAAACTGTGCTGGACTCCAAGAGAAATGGGGCTCATCTCTTCTGGTTTAGACAGCTTGGCATTCAGTAACATAAAACACACAGACTTGAGTATTTTTGCACATGTTCTATAATTTTAAGCAGAGAGAGAGTTTTAAAAGAACGGTATAATATCAAAAGTAAGTGTGTCTCACTATATTTTAACTTTCTAACACAATAAGAAGCACTCACAGATCGCTTGAACATTGCTCTTTTTCATAAACCAAAAACAGTTATAATGAAATACCAACTCTTTTCAGAAAGAAAACAAATTTTTTTTTCGAAATTTTTTTTTTTGTAAGTCAAAACATGCAGCTATCCCTACAGCTATTCTAGACATTAAGAAGTCATCGGCTGAAACGGTCTACTAGGTTTTTGGAGTTCCATGGTCCAGCGTTGTTGGCCAAAAATTGCTGATTCACCACAGTCTTGGCAGCTTGATACAGTTGGGCTGCAATCTTAAAGAGAACATAAAGATGAAAATATGTAGACATACACAGGCATTATTGGAGAATTACTGTTTTGGCACTCAAAACAGACTCTTCAACTCAACTAATGAAGGTGTGTAGGAGCAGAGAATAATTGAAACTGTGCAGGGAATTGGTTTCCCAGAACTGGAGCTAAAAACAACACCCAGTACATTTTAGAGCCCAGCCCTGATGTAACTAATGCAGTAATTTAAAAGCCCCCAAAAGTAAAAGTATTACATCATACTGGGCAGTGGTAGACCAGGGCCAGGAGCCACAGCAATAGCAAGTCAGCACCTATGAGAGAAATTTAATTTAGCCAAACCTGTGTCCTTAAAACCCACCCAATACCTGATACATACCTTGACTTTGTGGTAGGTTGCAAATGACAGAAGTTCTTGTTGATCAGAGAGCATGGCAACATTTCTGAAGCTGAAGTACTGCGCTCGTTTGCATAGTCTACTGGAGAAGCCAGGGCCACTCACAAATGGAGAACTGGCAAAAGAAGAAAAATTAAGAGTTGAGTGTGAAGAGAAAGATCATTAGTGGCTAAAGGTGTTCCGGCCAGATGAGTGAAGGATGAAGCGAAGCATAATTTTACGAATTTAAAGCATCTGAGAAAAATCCTCACTCATTCAGAAGTAGTTTCTGAATTACGAATCTGTTGTTGCTCTAACGCTAACTCATTAAAGCAATAACACAGTCCCACTCAAATACTATTGCTGAAGTTCCCAGAACTTGTTCATATCTTCCTTACCAGCTGATGGCACAGCCAGTGGTGCTGTCTAGAATCTCAATGCTGGAGTCTCCCAGACACCAGTTAACACTGAGGTCTTTGCAGTGATCTGAGCTCACAGCGGGCCCCACGCTCTCTCCGTTCTGGAAGAAGATGGTGGTTTGTTGGTAAGGAGGTGTCAGGAGATCTTTCACACCAGCTCCCATGCGTTTGTTGATGGCGTTGGATACGTTTTCTGCATTATGGTCAGAGTCACCTGAGCAACAAAAAGGTAACAATAAAGAAATCCACAGTCATAAATACAGGAGCACTTCGAATGTGCGGCTTGTTTCCCTGGTGTTTTTAGACAAAGGTAAAATTTTAAAGCAGCCAAAAACCCCAGAACACATTTGTAATCTCACCAAGTACTGCGCTGGCAATGTACAATGGCTTGATAAAGTGACTCAGCAGCGCCCCTTGTACACCAGTGATGGTCCAGCGGGTGAGTTTTGCGCTGTCGGACATACAGCAGATGTGGGAACCCCAGACGCTGGGAGGCAGGAAGGCAGCAGGGATCAGAGAGCCTTTGGCGTGACACTGCAGCTTCAGTGACTGATAACCACTGTTCTGGAACTTCCTGTAAAATTAACAGATTTTATTAACCACCATGTGCAACTGCAAAGTCACTCAGCTTCACAACTTCTAACTTTAAAATGTTCAACCTTATCATGAACAAAAAGATCCCATCATACTTTAGGTGCAGGCATCTGGACACAGGACAACCATTTATGATGATGGTATTCAACTTGGTCTTACCAACGTGCAATAGTCTTACCATGTGAAATATCACTACTAATGTCAATATTATTTACATACGTAGGACTGTTTTGAGTCTACTGAGAGGGAAGTGCTTTGTGATAACCACGGGGAGAACATCAACAGCCTTGTCACCTGTGTTACGGACTACATTAATTTCTGTATGGGTAACACCATACACACCAGGACTATGTGGTGCTTCCCCAACAACAAACCTTGGATTACTCCAGAAATCAAGGCCGTCCTGAAGCAGAAGAGGAGCCCCTTCAAATCAGGAGACAAGGAGGAGCTGAAAAGGGTGCAGAGAGAGCTGACAAGACTGATCAGGGATGGAAAGGACAGCTACAGGCAGAAGATGGAAAACCAGCTTCAGCAGAACAATGTTAGCGAAGTCTGGAGAGGCCTTAGAAC
>JBBIGA010000011.1:11685258-11701222 GCA_037576975.1 Alestes dentex
GCCGGTGGCTCTGACATCTCACCTGATGAAGACCCTGGAGCGGCTGGTCCTGGCTCAGCTTCAGCCCCTGGTGAGCTTATCACTGGACCCACTTCAGTTTGCCTACCAACCTGGCACTGGAGTGGATGAGGCCGTCATCCCCCTCCTTCATCGTTCCCTCTCTCACCTGGAGACCGCTGGGAGCACTGTGAGAACAAGACTGGAGCTCATAGCATCCCCCACCCCACTCCGTTTAGAAAGGGCTGGACTGCCCACCTGTATATTTAAGAACAGATTTTAACGCTCTTCACATCGTTTCTGAATGACTGCAGAATGTCTGTCTGTTTATATTCCAGCACATGATCTTAGATCCACAGATAGAAGCTTTCTCCAAATACCTAAAAACGCAGAAAATAAAGAGAGGCCTCTTTCTTGTATAAAACTTTGGACAAACTGTGGTATTCTCTTCAACCTTTTATTAGACAGTCTAATTAAGAAATAGTAAAAAAAAAAAAACAAAACAAAACAAACAAAAAAAAAAAACATTTTGGTCAAACATTCTACTATCATTTTTTTTCCTTTTTAATCTGTTATTTTCTCAAATGATAACAGTTATTATTTTGGCATTACCAGACAGCACAATATACAAAAAAAGGTATTACACTTGAATTTACATATTACTTTAATTTTACTTTACATTTTAAATGTTCTGTTATTGCTGTTAAACTTCATAACCTGTATATAAAGCACTTTGCGTATGTATGAAACAGTATGAAAAGTGACTTATAAACAAGCTTTCTAGAAACAAAATAACCCTCAATACAGAAATTCCTAGGTGGTTAAGTCTTTTACTTACATTAGCATGGACTGCGCTGCTCCTTTTGGTGTCTGGCTGGTGTAGAGGTGCAGGTACATCTTTGGTTTGACCTGAAGAAGCTGATCTGAGGAAGTGCTTTGGAATATGGAGTGTGCTCTATGCTCAGGCTCAGAGCTGTAGAACAACATAAGCTGCTTATACAAATACCTGATAAACAAAAAGAGAAAGATATAAAGGCTCATAGTAGTCGTTTACAGACATAATGTAAAAATTAAATAAAGTGAATAAAACAGAGTAAGAGACAGGCATAGATCATCCTCATCAAGTAACCAAATTGGATTATGTCTCATTTTTAATGATACTTGTATAAAATCCTTTTTCGTAATCTTGAGTACCACAAACCTGCTGCAGAGTCACTGAGGGCTGTGAAATCATAGCATGCTCAGTAGAGGAAGACTTGGCTTCTCGTAAATCTAACCCTCTGTGTAAAAACTGCTGACTTCATCTCTGGACTGGCGTCTCTCCACTTGTTTCACTTCCTGGCCCTCACCGAGACCTGGATCACACTGGACACTTTTTTTTACTGCTCTCTCTTGAGGAAGTCACTATTCCCGATGTCCAGGAAACCCATTACGCCTCCGCTCGACCCTATCCCATCGAGCATGCTCCACATATCATCTTCGGATCTCATCCCACATATTGCCTACATTGTCAATAGCTCCTTTCTTTTCTTCTTCATTTCTCAGAACGAGCTTCAGGACCCTCACCAGTCCGGGTTCAAGGCTGCACACTCTACTTAAACTGCTCTACTTGCCCGTCTCTGAAGAACTTCATGCAGCTAGATCAGCCAACCTGTCTTCTGCTCTGATCTTGACCTTTCCGCACCCTTCGACACTGTCAACCGTCAGATCCTCCTGGCTACACTCTCCAGCCTTGAGATTTCGGGCACAGCCTGACAATGGTTTGCATCTTACTTTGACAACCGGAGGTACCAGTTGGCATGGCAAGAGTCCCAATCTGCACCACCAAGTTTGTTCACTGGTGTTCCACAGGGCTCGGCCCTTGGACCACTTCTCTTTTATTTATATCCAAGTTCTCTTGGGGATGTTTTCCTACAATTTTTATGCAGACACCCGACTTATTCTCTCTTTTCCCTCCAGTGATGTCAGCCCACCACCTTAAGCTGTATCCTGGCAAGATGTAGCTTCTCTTCATCAAAGGGAGTCCATCACCAAGCCACAACCTCACTTTTCTTTTGGGAACTCGGTTATCGCCCACTCAAAGAAGGTAAGAAATCTTGGTGTCATGCTAGATGAAGATCTGTCATTCTCACTGCAGGCTGACCACATCTCCAGGACATGCAGACACCTTCTTTACAACATTGCAAGAATCTGACCAATCTCACCACTGAAGCTACACAGTTACTTGTCCAGTCTCTGGTCATCTCCAAACTGAACTACTGCAGCTCTCTACTGGCTGGACTCCCACTGAAGGCAACGAGACCACTTCAGCTGATTCAGAATGCAGCTGCGAGGTTAGTCTTATCAGCACTGGTCAAGCAGCGTGTCACTTCTAGTCCTCTTAGGGCATCAAGCACTGCTTGACTTGAACCTCCATTGCTTAAAAGAGGAGGAACACATGCGTCTAGACACTTTTTTTCGGTCTTGGCCCCCCCAGTGGTGGAAGGAAGCTCCCTCTTCTGATCAGATCTGCGGAGTCCCTCACTGTCTCAAGCGTCGTCTGAAGACCCACCTCTTCAAGGAGCACCTTGGTGACTAACTAGGCCTCTTGTTATTGCTTACTCATTTCTTTTTCCCTATATTTATGAAACAAAAAACCTTCCGACACTTACCCTTTTAACTTCATGTGTTCCTTACTTATGCTTTAACCTCTGACTTTTTTTTGACAGGATTCATTAAGGTGTGTAACTTACCTGGTAGTAACTTGATGCAATAGCAGATGTTGAATTAAGTATAGCTTTTCAGGTTTAAAGAACAGATGTGGACTACTTGAGCACTGATGTACGTCGCTTTGGAAAAGAGCGTCTGCTAAATGCCGTAAATGTACATATAAATTATTAAAACATTAGTCCATCACTCTAGCACATTGGTTAACCCTTAACTCAGTGAGGCAAAGCTTGTTGCATTCATGCAAAATGCTCTGTATTTATTATATACTGTACGTTTTCTAATCCTATTGCTGCTATGTGCTATTTTTGCACAATTATTTATCACTGTCTACCTTCATCTTTGCATTTGTTTTGGCATTTTATTACGTTTTTGTACACTTAACAACTCTAATGCTAGAATACAGTAATCATAATACTGTATTCACTCACACTAGTACTGTTATGGCTCCTGTAAATTACTGTACTGTTGCTCTAGTGTTTTCTTTTTTGCACTCTCTCTTTAGTCCTGTCCTCGCTCTTGTGTAGTCTTGTGATGTTTCTGTTGTCCTGGAAGAACATTGTTTCGTTTCACTGTATCCTGTGTATACGGTTGAAATGACAACTAAATCTACTTAACTTGACTTGAAAAATGGTTATAACTGCAGATGATCTTGATTTAGCTGCTCTTAGTGGTCATTCCTGGTGATAAACCTACTGGAATTTTATGTTCCGTTTGCCTGTGGTTACATGAACACCTTCAAGGCTCAAAAAAAGTTCGTTTTCCTACCGTTTGAGGGCCCTTCGTGCAATGACAATACTGTGGCAGTCATGGACAACTGAGCCTGTGAAGCAGAGCCAGCCACTGCAGCAGCCCTGTCCTGTTCCCAGTGCCACTACTTCATAGTGCTCACAACACTGCCCTCCAGTGTCAGTCACCTCTAATACACACAAAAACACACACAAAGTGGAGCAGAAACAGACTGCTAGAATCTTGCACACAGCCAAGCAAAAGTACAATTTATTCTACCTATTCCAGAACTTTCTCACACCCACCTCTCTCCAGTATGAATGCAGCAAGGCAGCTCTTAGTGCTGTGGTACTCTGGGCATTCCCTCAACAGTTTGTCGAAGCGTTCACTACACAGCGCCGACACACGATTCTTATGCCAGTCCGTAAACCTCACTGAAAGACAACATGCAGACATGCAACACACATACAAGCAACCAACCATTGCAAAATGTACCATGTGCTAAGAGTGAATTTGTGTCATTAAGGGCCCTATGTTTTCCATTTTTCTAGAATTGCATTTTTCTCCATGCATGATGTTACAATTTTATGTAAAGTCTGAATTCTGTATTACATGACCATCTTCCAGACTCTTTGTGAGGCTGCACATGAGCACGAATGTACAAAACTGATGTAAGCTGAATGAGTGGTCACATGTAAATGTGTTCATTGTTGTGACATCACACCTTATGTGCTCATGAGCACAGTCAGCCTACCTCCTGTCCTTGTCCCTCTCTTGGGGGAGCACTCTGTGCTGTTGCTCTGCCCGGGTGAGGAGCTCTCTCTTTCGGATGAGACGGCCAGGCTTCCGGGCGAGAGACAGTCTCGCTGTTCTATTTCGGAATCTGAGTCCGAATGCTCCATCAAGGCCGGTGGGTCCAGAGTAAGGGCTTGGGGGGTCTCTGGCCTAGTCAGAGAGGCATCCTCTGAGGCAGCTCCAGGAAGGAGGAGGTCAGAGGTGCTGGATCTGCCTCCTCCAACAGAAGCACAGGGGTGCTCCCCAAACACATGGACAGGGGTTGGAGACATGAGGCTGGCTCTGAGCGGACCAAGGGTGGGCTCCCTCCCTGAGGCAACACGCATCATCAAGGAAGCTGCCAGTCGTGGAAGGCGTTTCCTTTCTCCATTGGTACCACGATCCACCATGACGAGTCCTGCTGCTGGGACCTTTCACACAGAAGTTCATATTCAAACACATTCAAACTCTGACACATAAAATACACGAACAAACCAACAACACCACAGATATCATGGAGTTGTTTAAAAGCTCACACAAGACTCATGAAAACTGGAAAATTAGAACTGCTTTTGTGATTTTAAACAACAAGCAAAAACAGCAGCAAAAAAGCTCAAATGTATTCACATTATGGCAGAAAAATGAAAATAAACTAGCAAACAATTATAGTTTGCTAAATTAGCCCCAAAAATAGTAAAAGTGTCAATACTCTAGGTCAGAGACCAAGAAAACTAACAGTAGCGAGCATAAATGATAGTAAATACACCTCATTTTTGGGCAATCAAAAAGTTGACTTACAAGTTGCTATTTTTTGTGATTTTAAACATCAAGCAAAAACATCGCAGCAAAAAAGCTCAAATGTATTCAAATTATGGCAGACCAAATAAAAATAAATTCGCAAACAAATTCTAGCTGGCTAAATTTGCTAGGCAAAATGCTAAAAAAATACCAACAATCTTGGTAAGAGGCCCAGAAAACTAAATACATTTCAGTATGGCCAAGATAAATAAAAGAAAATGAAATTTTTTATCGCAACCATACACCTTCGACTTACAAGTTTGACAAAAACCGACGTTGGATGAGAACCAGATCCGTGATGCTTGTTTGCGAATGGCTCCAATAAAAGGAGCAGCCCCATTGGCTGAAGAAGCTGTCAGTCAAGTGTTGGGCAGAGTAAATGGAACTTCCTCTCATTATCTATAGCAGATATTTAACTGTAAGTTTTTAATGTTACATAGTAACCATTTAAATAACTCGAACTATAACTGGTTTGATCAAGTGCATTAGTCTGGAGTTGCTTAAGTAAACAGTTTTCTGCATTTCGTTTTTAAAGGCCATTGGATATACATGCATAAAGTTCTTCACTGTTCCTATTTGGGCAGAACAAGCGAAATAAAAAAAAAATCAGCAAAGATTAGCTACAATTTTGCTGGCTAAAGCAGCCCAAAATGCTAAAAATGACGATGATCTATGTTAGAGACCAAGAAAACTGACAGTAGCTAACATAATTAGAAGTAAATTAACCTCATTTTTTGGCCAAACACTTTCGACTTACAGGTTGCTCGATTTTTTGTGATTTTAAACATCATGCAAATGTATAGCAAAAAGCTCAAATGTATTCAAATTAAGGGCAAAAACTTTTTAATAGATAAATATATTAGCTACTATCCTAGCTGGTTAAATTAGCCAAATAAAATGCAAAACTGACAGTAACCTAGGTCAGAGACCAAGAAAACCATAGAAGTAAACGAGCTTCATTTTATTGCAAATATATACATTTTCGACTTACAGGTTGGCCGTTTTGGAAAATTTGACAAAACCCACGTGCGATGAGAGCCAGATTTGTGATGTTTGTCTGATAATGAAAATAACAGAAGGTGGAGGCCCATTGGCTGAAGAAACTGTCAGTCAAGTGTTGGGCGGAGTAAATGGAACTTCCTTTGAAGGTCTGTAGTGGCGGGACTTTCAGATCTGCTCTTCTCGAGTTGGCGGGAGATGCAGCTTTAACAGGTCCTTCTGATATTTGCCCGACGTTTTGGTGGATTTTTAATGAATTTAGCTTGTAGTAACTTTCTGTTTTAACGTTAGATCTAACTGTATCCACGCACCGACGTTTGAAAACGACCAAAAATGGACGAGTTCAGTGTTTATGGGTTGTTTGGACCTGACGAGGCGCCTCGGCTGATTGTAAGGTAAGTAAACATGTTTACTGCCTTTTAACGTATAAACGAGCTTTAGTGTCATAAACTGGTAACACAAATGCTGTACATTCACAGTTATTCCTTATTCTGAAGTCACCCAGCAGAAGTGATCTCGTCTCTGTCACTGCTTTTGTCTTTTTTGGGTGATTTTCAATCAACAGAATCAGAGGAGGAAATTGCTTATGTTATGACTGCACAGACACACAGAGAAAAGAACAGTCTAAAATATGAAGTATAAATAAAATCCAAGAAAATAATCTGCAGAAAACCCTCAATATGAAACACGCTATGCTGTATACACAAATGTATTATTAGATGACTTTTTTGCCTTAGAAATAAGCTGAAATTTATGGGACAAACTGTTATGTTTGGACTGAACTCATTGTTTTCCAAGATCTGATTGATTCACAAAGGCTACCTTAGCTAACAAAACCAGAAAATGCTATTTACTTTATTGACATCTACCTAATCTTGTTTGCATCTCGAAATCTATAGTAAATATTGTAATATAAGTTTTAATGTTACATAGTGAATATTTTGATAACTCTCACTGCTTTGATTAAGTACATTAGTTAGGAGTTGTTTAAGTAAACAATTTTCTGTTTTCAAGGCCATTGGATATACATGCCATGCATAAGGTTCTTGTCGCTGCTGTTTGGGCAGAACAAGTGAAATGTCTGTCCATGTCTCACTTCACTAATCAGATCATTAACTGAGTTACAGTGGGTGTGTTGGATCAGGAAAAACATTAGAGCCTGTTTAATGGAAAACAAACTAATTGTCCTGTGTTTTTTTTTTTTTTTTTAAACAAAAACTTTAATGTAGAATGTAAACAAGTTTTCAAAGCCATTTACTCCACAGTCCATGTGACCCATATATGGACAAACAATTTTTTTTCATAACAATAGATATAGAGAGATTGGTCATTAGAATTCTGACTTTTAGATAAAATAAGTCATTCATTTTTAGGATCATTTTCCAGCCTCCGTGTCCTTTGTCGTAGGTAAATGTGCTTAAAAAAAAGAAAGCTAGAATATGGGCCCTTTAAAATATCCGGAGCTGCTGTAGATAGTCTGTGGCTAAACTATTATTGTTTTTCTTTCTGATGTATTTAGTGTTTTTTCTTCAAGGTGTACTGGCTTAATTTGTTCCTTTATTCATCCTTTATTGCCTTGTACAGCTTGAGTGAACCTGGGAAGAGCTCTGTTGCAGTAAAACCAGGCGTCCAGCAGATTGTTCTCTTCACAAGAGGAAGATGGGACAAGTGCGCTAGCGTTACAGTAGAGCTCAGCGACGAAAATGAGGTGTTGATCGTTTTGGCCAAATTAACACCATTTAACAAGTAAGACAGAACCTTTCTACTGTTCTGTTTTCTGCAGAAGTGAAGTTTTGTTGAATTCTGAGAGTAATTAAGTGGTGGTTTGTTTTTTTGTTTTTTCTCTTGTCTGTTAGATGCATCTCTTGGGAGTTATGGGAGGATGGTGCATGGTCCAACGGGGCAACATTGGCTGTCCAACTTGAAGGGGTAAGTTCCATCTGGAATCTAAGTTGTTGGTGTATTCAGCTAGATAATTAACTAACAAATATTCCCCCCTGTGTCTCTTAGGTTAAATGTCAGCCTGATCCTGCACTTACTATTGCACAGAAAGAGTCCACTCCAGAGGTGAGGTGCTTGAGTCAGTTCCCACATAAACTACTTCTGGGTTTTGTGGAGTTTGTCTTAAAATCATTCTTTCGCTGTAGTGCAATGCCACAACTATCGTACCTCGAGGTGGTTTCGGCCGGAAGAAGCGTTTGCGAGAAGAGGAGGAGGAGGAAGAAGCCCAAGGACAAGAGAATATTTGCCCAAACTCTTTGGAAAAAGCAACGCCGCAGAGACGAGGGAAGAACAGTCTCCGCACAGGCCAAACACGACTGTTCCCACAGAAAGAGGAGCAGACTGCCACTCGTACCCCTCAGAACCCCAGAGCCAAGGGAAAACAGATCAAAACCCCCACACAGACTGGTGAGTATGTGACAGTGTAGAGCTGATTAATGTGTGATATTAATCATGACGTGACCATATGTCACAACATGCTTCCATGTGTTCATAGTGTTTGATATAATTTTTTTAATGTATTTACTTTTTTAAATAATTTTTTCTATTCCATTTCTTCTGTTTTTCCATATTGTGAGTGTGTGAGTGTGTGAGTGTGTGAGTGTGTGAGTGTGTGAGTGTGTGAGTGTGTGAGTGTGTGAGTGTGTGAGTGGTAATTTTTGCCGAAATAATGCAGGCTGAACTGTCCACCATGAATCATGTTTCACCAGTACTGTTTTAATATGTTGCGATCACAGTGGGGTTTTTTTCCATAAGGCATTTTCTTGATGCAAATGCGTGACTGGTTATATTCTAGTGCTGTGCAGATGGACTATATATTCATAGAAACAGGTACAAGTATTGTTTCAAGTGTTTGCAATCGTGTGTCCCCTCAAGCTTCCGTGGCCAGTCCTTCAGGCCGCTGGGGTCAAACCCTCTGTCAAATAGACCCACACACGGCCATATTGATTGGAGGACAAGGTGCCAGGATGCAGTTCTGTAAGGATCCCATTTGGAAGCTGTGCACAGGTGAGCCGTCCAAAACCTCTAATAGCTTGCCTTATTGCTTGTGTTATTGATCTGCAGCAAAGTAAATGGGTTATATATCAGTACAGCAAATAAAATCTGCTTGAATATTCGGTTTTGACTTTGTTTTTATTGACTTCTTTGTCATCTTCATCTTCAGAGGACCTGTCCTGGGTGCCTGCGGAAACTCTGGCAGAGGGCCCCACACCGGAGGCGCGGATTGGCCACACAGCGACCTACGACCCAGAGTCAAAGAGGATTTTTGTGTTTGGTGGCTCCAAACATAAGAAGTGGTTTAATGACGTACACATTCTGGACACAAAGAGCTGGCGCTGGACTATGGTGGAGGTAAGCTGTTGTATCTCCCCACCATTTCTTTTCCATACTTTTGAATTTTCTCTAATGGCAGCATTTCACATGGAATACAAATGCATTACCTGAGATTAACTATTAACAAGTTAACTGGTTGTTAATGTGGTCCAAAGGGTAATATTTATTTTTATAGTAGTAATATTTATTTTTTTTGTATTTATCTTATTCAGTTTACAGATAGAAATTAAAACACAAATCTCATTCTTTTCTTCTCAGGCACAAGGCAAAGTTCCGCCTCTGGCTTACCACAGCTGCACACTATTCAGGGGAGAGCTCTTTGTGTTTGGAGGGGTGTTCCCTCGCCCCCACCCTGAGCCTGATGGCTGCAGTGACTCTCTCTACATCTTCAACCCTGAAATGGCCATCTGGTACCAGCCCATTGTCAACGGACATAAACCTGCTCCACGCTCCGGGTGAGTGAGAGTCCGAAAAAGATAAATCAAGTGAAATGATAAGACAAAGCGGTTATTGCAGCAGAAAATGGACTGGTATTCACTTCAGTATGCTAAAGAATAAGTAAACATTGCATTCAATGCATTTAAATGAAGACAGGAGAGAATAAAATTTAAAAAAAAAAAGATTTTGATTTTATTCTTTTATTCTTCAGGCATTCTGCTTGTGTGATGCAGGGCAAGATCTTCATTTTTGCAGGCTGGGACACTCCTGTCTGTTTTAATGACCTGTTCCAGCTGGATCTTTGTAAGTTTGCTCTTTTTGTGTGTTTTTGTCTTTAATGGGTTTGATCGTCACAGAGTTGACACTTTTGTTTTACGAAGCTCATATTCAGAATACTACAGGAGTAGAATATACAGGTTAAACTTTGACACACTCAAAGGTTGAGTAGAACTGATTCTGAGTCTTCTCACCTCAGGATTTGGTTTATGTTTCTCTCAAACACAGGCCCGAGTCTCTCTGCTTTAAAATTGCACTGATCTTGTCTAACATGGACTTAATTTTTCTTCTGCCTCTCACAGCCTTATTTCTATATAGTTTGTATAGTGTACTTTTTATACTGTACTCTTGGTATAGTTTTTATTCTATTGTCTTGTTTCATGTTTGCTGCTCTTACCTTTGTACTGTCCACTTTCTGCTTTGACAATGCAAATTTCCCACTTGTGGGACTAATAAAGATGTATCTTATCTTATTTTTAGAACCATGCAATGGCTGGTAAAAGCTTCACACCATACAAAATGTTTTACTCCTATTTGTCAATTGACTTCATTTTCCAGGCTTGATGGAGTTTTCAGCTGTGCAGACAAGTGGGCCAGCACCCTCACCAAGAAGGTACTTTGTAGTGTTTAAATTTTAATGCTGTTTTCTGCTTGCTGTGTAAGGCATCATTAAACATCGGTTTTACATTGTCATTGTCTGCTACTGAACTGTTAACTTGATATTATATGTTTACTATATAGCATTTGTTGTTTGGGCCATTTCTTGTTGTTGAAATGGTTTTAAGGATGTTATTAACTCACCTTTGAGATCCTGATCTCTGATTATGATTTGTCTCAGCTGGCATGGTTGTGCTGTCGTGTCTGATTCCAAATTCCTGGTCCATGGGGGCTACAATGGGAACGATGCATTGAGTGATGCCTTTATCTTCAACACAGGTAAACGCTTCACCACTGGTGTCCTTGATCTCCGGCATTCAGGGCATTATTGGCTGTTGCAGCGCTATAGTCCATGTTGATGTAGATCACAGTCTCTATCTCTTCAATCTCTTTTCTTATGTTTCAAGTCCTTACCCCAAGTTTCCATTCTGTATGTTGTACCCCAACTATAGGACGGTCTTTTCAGCATAATGAACTACACTAAACTAGGGATGTGACTTTTTGGCAAAAACACTATTCGAAAATCGATGAGAACTATTCGAAAATCGACCCCCTGCCCTCCCCGCACGCACGTGCGCGCAAACCCACGATGACAGAGAGGGTGAAACAGGTATTTTTCCACAAACCGTTTAATCACACGACACCGTCGTTTAACGTAAAAATGATGTACATCAGCGCCAATAACGGAGTGCTTTTTAGCCTTCTGAACAGAGCACTTTTTGACTTTTTGTTTGATTATTTATTTATTTATTTATTTATTTATTTTGTGCATGGCTTTCTTTGGAACCTTCCAAATCACAGTACAGTAAATGAACATCTTCACTGAGCAACTCACCCCCCGGAACCACGGCCGAGCTGGTAAAGAAAGTCCAGGCCGTTATAGTTCACGATCGATCGCCTCCCCATAGTCAGTTAGCTCTGACGCCCGCCCTGCGCCGCACAGTAAAGTTCAGTTTTCTTCTTCTGTTATTTTGGAGTAGCCTATGGGCTAAGCAGGCCTAGTCTACCGTGCCTGTAGGGGGTTTGACTGTTAGGCTGAATTAATGCAAACATGAAATATTGGTTAGGAAACGTCTTCATTTCTGTTCCTTTTTTTTTTCGGAGTCCCTTAAGTGAAAGATGGCTAAAACGGTATTCGAAATAACTATTCGATATTCGAACGTATATTTGAACGTATATCCTACACTAAACATTTTTGCATTGTAACATCCAACTGAGCTCATCAGCTCCGTCACTAATGAAGCCCAAAATATGCCAGTAAAAGACTGGGAGAAATCCCAAGACTGAGAGAGAACTATTGACCTATGCACTCATAAGCTGTACACTGTTAGTTAGTACGTCCCGAGATTTTCTATGACTCACGGAGTAAAAGAAAATGTAAACAGTAAGGGTGGGCAACATCATGATATTTACTATTGTGATAAACGAAGTCACATAATCACAATATAGTGTTAATGAATTGGCTTGCTATGTAACATTATGGTTATTGTATAGCTCATTCTGTAAAGCTTTTCCATCAAAAATACCATCAGCTCATCCTAGAACTGTTTTCACACACATCTCATCTAGAGAAGTAAAATTACCATCAGACTCGTTAAAACATAAAACTGGGCAAATGATGTGGCAGCTTCTGTTTATATTAGTCGGAGCCTTTATTATATTACCGATTTATTATTATACTAACTATTGCTATCTCTGACAGTAAACCATCTTAGTTTGTCAAAACATTGTAAGACCTTAAATTAAAAAAATTCTTAAATGTTAGAGCGAAAGTCAGGACAGTTATGTTAACGTCTTTAATGAAGTAACGAAAAGGCTGAACATTTTTTGATTCAGCTCTTGACATTTATAGACCACGTTTATGCTGATTAATTGATTGTTAATTAATTACACAAATAATTGCGGTCTTAAATGTAAAAAAATGTCTTGATCATGATGTCCTTTTTACTTATTGCCACCTTTCAGTAGCTTTTGTTGGGCCGCTTATGCTTCTGGTGGTTGCAGGTTCATTTGCTGCAGTGCCTATGGTTCTGATTTACATGAACAAAAGGACTGTGTCTGTTACAGAATATGTTTTACATACTTTGACATTTGAAGTGCATATTGTCAGTATAAGTCCTGAAATGGATTGTCTCATCTTGGGCTTGGTCTTCTATGGTTTATCTTTGAAGAGAAGCATTGTTCCTTGACCACTGACATTCTTTTATTTATTTAATGTGTTTATTTTTAATAGATACAAGCTGCTGGACCTCTCTGACTCTCCCTCAGCTAACATCAGTGCCACGAGCTGGACATTCCATCATCGCCATGGCAACAGCATGCAAGAAGGTACCTCAGATATCCTGGAAATCCACAGGAAACGATGATGTCCATATATCAACATCTGATTAGATCTTTTTTCCCCTTGGGTTTCACATTTGTCCTCTTAAAATGTCTTGAATTATTCTTTCTTTCTCCCATCACAGGATTCTGCTGATGAGCAGGAGGAGTTTTCAGAGTCTTCCCCACAAAGCTTGCTCATATTTGGAGGCGGAGACAATGAAGGCAGCTTCTTCTCCGATCTGACCACCCTGCCAGTGAAGGAACTGTGTGAATGAGGCTCAGTGTTTTTAAATGTTTTTTTTTAAATATCAAAATCAAATTTTGTTATTTTAGAAGTTGTCATCCAGGGGTTGCATACTGTTGTGGGTTTTTTTTTTGTTTGTTTGTTTGTTTGTTTTTTGTTTGGGGGAAAGGGGTGTTTGTTTGTTTTTTATCGCACTGATGTGGAAATGGCCTGTTACTCTTGGAGCTGATGACAAAAAAAAGTTGTATTTGTCCTAAATATAATAGTTAATAGTTGAGGGAATGATGGTTGAATCCCGGAGTGTTTCAAAAACAAAGGGTGGCTTTTCAAATCCTGTTCTGAAATACATTACTTTGTTTGATGCAAGTCTGTAAAATGTTTTAAGGGTGTACATAATCATTAAAATGACTTGGTTGGTGTTTATGAATGTCTTTTCAGAGTTTTGTTTGTCTAAATTTACAACTAAACTAGGGTTGGTTGATGTAAACTAATGACACAAATATCAATATAAAATTTGATTTAAATAATCAATAGTTAGAATAATGATCTGGCCTTTACTTTATATTCAAACTTTGCAAAAGGCTATTGAAGGAAAAGTAAAAGTTACTATTTTAAGCAGAAGTATAAAAAGTACACTGCAAAAACTCCTGATCTAACCAAGACTTGCAATTTTATTTTTAGCCTAAAAAGTCACCTTGTTTTGAGAATAATATACTATATAAGAGCAGATTTGTAAGATTAAGATTGTTTTAAGATATTTTTTTTTCCTGTTTCAAGAAATCTCAGACTAGAAACAAGTGAAATTATCTGCCAGTGCAGTAAGATACTTGGTAAGATACCAAGACACTTGGTACGATTTCTTGAAATAGAAAAAAAAATTATCTTAAAACAGTCTAAATAATCTTACAAATCTGTGCTTACATAGTATATTATTCTCAAAACAAGATCAATAAGACTTTAGGCTAGAAATAAGATTGCAAGTCTTGCTTAGATCAGGAGTTTTTGCAGTGTAAGGAATGATACCCACATGGCAAGTAAAGCGCACAGCACACTGAACTTTTCTCTGTATTTAACCCATTCACCAAGTGAAGCAGTAGGCAGCCAGCAATGCAGTGTTTAGGGGCGATACCTTGCTCCTGGGGTACCTTAGTGGTGCCACTGATAGTCCTGGGATTCAAAGCCTTGACCTTACCCCAACCTAGCCACCAGGCCTGTGTGTGTAACAGTATGTGTGTTTTCTCTGTGCTGGGCGCTTGGTGTCAGCCGAAGTCCGTGTTGGAGCTGTGAGTACCGCAGTGAGCTCCAGAAGGCGGTGCTGGTGTGTGTGTGTGTGTTTACGAGCCCTGCCGAAGGAGCCCGAGCTCCTCTTTTCACCGCCCCTCGCAGTGACTCGGCCGGCCATGTTCCTGCCCCTGTTCCGGAGTGTGTCTGTGGAGCTCCGGACCTGACCATCCGCCTCTCGCCCTCAGGAAGAAAGAAAGCCCCCGAGAACGGTTCCCATAATGGATTTTACAACCTGACTATTCTGGACGTTGACCATGGACAGTAGATAGCCTCTTTCTTTCCCCCACACGTCGTTTTTCTTTCTTAATGAGGAGCGGGACTGTGGAGGAACGCCAGGTTTCTTGTCTGAGTTTGTGAAAGCTAGCTGGCTAGCTGTGGCTCGTCCTCTCCACTGCAGTAGCTGGCTCTCTTCCACCCAGCCCTACAAGAGTCAGCTCGCTCGGTGGGCTTATCTATCCGTCCTCCCGAGCCTCTGACACTGCTGTTTTTCTTCTCACTTTTCATTTTTCCACTCCTACAGCATCGGTTTCGTTTGTGGCCGTGTTGGTTTAGGTGGTGTCTGTCATTGTCTCTCTTTTTCCCGCAGCGTTTGTCAAATTAGCTGCCTAGCTAACAGACCCTCTTCGGCCTGATATTCTTGATATTTTTGGTCACTTATGTGCCAGAAAGGGTTCACAACAACTTGGTTTCACCCTTTCACCCCCCACCGTTAAGTCTTTGGAGAATTGATGATGTTTTCAGCCTTTATGAACGTTAATGTGCTTCGTGAAGATTGAAGTTAGCCAGCCAGGTTTGAAAAAAAAATCAGTTCTACCAAACCTGTTTAGCCAAATAGCCGTTGGACTTTATCCAGGGTTAACCGAACCGGTAAGAGGAAGATACTGGACATTTCTTGGCTTTATTACAGCTAGCAGTTTGATTATTTTGACCTCCTTTACTGTTGACATGGACTAATGTGGGATTCAACTTGTTGATCTGTGTCTGCGTGGCTGGCTCGGTGCTGGCGAGCTAGCTTTTAGCTAACAGCTCTTCAGATCCCTCTCCTCTCTCTCTGAGCTGCTGGGATCCACAGAAGAAACAACCTCAGAGAGCCTCGGAGCTAAATGTGTGTCTGAAACCCTTCTTCGGATCCCTTTTTGAGAATCCCTCACCAAAAATGTCAACCCGGACTCAAGGATTAGGTATAGAGAATTCTTCTGGACAGGTGAGTCTAAAGCTTTCTCATGTAGGTGGACACTTCAGTACACAGCAGCTGACACATTTACAGGCATAATTCATACGTTTATCAAAAGAGATGTTTGTGTGTGTGTGTATGTATATATGTATATATGTATGTATATATATATATATATATATGTGTATATGTGTATATATATATGTATATATATATGTATGTGTATATAT
>JBBIGA010000011.1:11701322-11711452 GCA_037576975.1 Alestes dentex
TGTGTGTGTGTGTGTGTGTGTGTGTGTGTGTGTGTGTGTGTGTGTGTGTGTGTGTGTGTGTGTGTGTGTGTTTGGTGTAGGACTGAAGGTGGTAACACTAACCTTTTGTAAAAGTATGATTGCATTTATGGTCATACTTAATTGGGTCCTTATATTTCTTTGTAAATGAGATTGTTTTACACAAAATCTTATTTGTTTTTCTTGCTGTTTTCGTGGTTGTATTTAAATAACACAGGTTATACACATACATGCAAGTTAAACATGCCTCAGTCCGTAAATAATCTGTTGATTTCTTGAATTTTGAAGACTGATAATGATATCCCTGTACTTGTATCATTGATGGCACAGTGATTCCCACCAGTTGAGGTGTAGGAAAGGTGTAAAACTGTATTCCTCTGATATGATTAATCTTATCTGTCTAAACATTAATAAATGTGTGTGTGGAGTCATATAATTTTGCATCCCTAAACTTAAGATTGCTGATAATGTTTTTGTAACTGCATGTTTCTCTAAACGATTTGCCGTGTGTATGTGTGTGTGTGTATATGTGTGTGTGTGTGTGTGTGTGTGTATGTGTATGTGTATGAAAGAGAGATTGATATTCAGCCACTCTAATCTGTATGTTTAGCCTTTTTTAATGTGGTAAATTGGGCGGATTGGGATTGGGAGTTGTACTTGGAACATTAGGTAATTTGAGTGGCTTAGGGAGCTTTTAGTAGTTGGGAACTGTCCTAAATCTAGTGGAATACTTATAGGATTATCATATTTCATTCTTCATTACAGGCTGCTGCTACTCCGCTTCCATTCTATAGTTTCCATTTTTCCTACAGTTCCTGATTTAGTATGCTGTAGGTAAGAGCTGCACAACCGTTAATCATCTGACAAGTCATTTGGAAAAGTAGTCATTTAGTCATTTAAGTCCACGTAACAGAATGGGCTGTCATTGATCCCTGAGTGCGGTAGGCTGTCCAAGGATGTTGCATTAGTGGCAGTTAGAAAAGATGCTGTGGCTTCATGTGACTTTCCAGCGTTCAGTTTTCCTGTGTTGTTATCACATGATGGGTGGGATCCCTAGCTTAATGGGTGAAGATGACTAAATTGGGCTGGACAAATAAAATAGAAGCAAGCGTTCCAGACTACTGAGAAATGTATACTGGCAGTAGCTTACTAATAGGGGCTCGGCTTCCACACTAGGTTTGTTAGATGTGCAGTTGTTTTTGTTGTATTTCAGTAAGTTTTAGTCTTAGGTACTCAAAGAAGTGTACAGAATGAGGGATGTAAACTCCACCCTAAAATCTACACAGCTCTCAGAATCTCCCGTCACAGAGAACTGGCTCTGGCTTTCGGCACCGTTTTTTCACTCCAATGGGACACAAAGGATTGTTTATCAGGCTCAGTGCTAGTAGCAGTTGGTTGCGTCTTAACACATCAGTGCGCCTTTCAGATTAAGACATGGTAGACTAGTAGATTTAGTTGTCGACTGGTCTGTGCAGCCCGTAACTACAGACACGGTATATTTCATGTTTGACCATCTTTCTGAAGACTATATGGCGAAGTATATTTTAGTCACCGCTAAAATGATGCAGTTAAATTCAAAAGTGAGTTATTTCATAACTTATTGGTTCACTTTAGAGTGCAGCAAACATTCTTATTTGTTACAGATTTCTATAGTCATTAAATTCAATTTAGCGTTATGAGATGTTTCAACAGATTGTACAGTTTATGGCGGTAGAAAGTTGCCTGTGGCGAAAACATTCACATTTGAGGTTGCAGAGTCAGCTCCACCCGGCCAGCTATCAAATCACAACGCCTGACCAAAGCAGTGTGAACGCACGGTCCTTCAGTAATACCTCACTTTGCAATGTTGTTTATAGTTAAACACTCACTACTCAAGGATTCAACAGAATACAAATCTGAGTTTCTGGGGAAAAAATAATTTTTACAAATTCTGTATAAGATAGCTTGGCTGACTGTGCTGTCACTGTAACTCCTCCTTCTGAAACGTTCTGCGTTGTGTTATTAATTGTTACAACACACTTCAGAATGCAACAGCATGCAAAACTTTGTTCACATAGCTGGAAGTTTTTGTGTGGTGTTGTGCTGGTGGGACGGTTTTCTGACCTTACTTGCTACGACAGAAGACTCTTCATCCTGACAGTGAGTGTGAGTGTTGCCCTCTAAAGCCAGAGTCTTTTTTCAGTAGCACCTTATAAGTGTCTTAGTGTTTTATGCCTAGTCCTGTCTTTCTGGTGCATCCCGGTCTGTGACCCTAACTAGCTTCACCTGTCTGCCTAGATCACACCCCACAGGCGTACACACACACACACAGACATACACACAACACACCCAGACTTGTGTTGTCACGCTGTTATATTGACCTGGGGACGTTTAGTTTAAAACCAGTATTGTTCTGTGTGTAATCTTGTCTTTTTTACTCCCCCTCAGCCCTCTTTGGATTCTAAAGCAGGAGGGCGTCCCAGCATGCCACGGTGCCGTAATCCGGTTGCCACAACAGCGGATGAGCAACCGCACATCGGCAACTACCGTCTGCTGAAGACCATCGGCAAGGGCAACTTTGCTAAAGTTAAACTGGCCAGACATGTCCTCACAGGGAAGGAGGTAACCAGAGCCTTCATCTGACCTGTATCAGCTTCTCTGACCGTCTGTGCGTTTCTGTCAGAGCCTCGATCCTTGCGTCTCTCTGTCTCTCTCATCTTTGTCAGTTGTCCTTTTTACGCTGCTGCAGATGGCTTAAAAGCTGACACAAGCAGTTTACTCAGTGTCACATATCAGTTTCTGATTTCTGTTTATGGATGGGAAAAACAAGTGAGGATGGTCGGGTTATAGGATTATTTTATTAGGGCTATTGCAATCACTTGATTGCACTTGATTTTTTTAAAAGTACAATTAAAAATTGTCCATTTGTGTATTGATAATGCCTATGTCACATTCTTGTACTGTTTTTTTTTTTTGTTTTTTTGTACGTTAAGAAACATCCTAATGGATCTGAGTCTGTCATAACAAAACTTTGAATCGCAATTTTTTAAATGTATTTATTGATTTATTAAAATATTTTGTAATTTGAAAGTACCAGCTGCCTGTGTGAAACACTGTTTAAATGGACCGGTGGAAATGGTCTAAACTGGCTCAGGAATAGTTGTTAGGTGGTATTAGTGTGAAACGCTCTGAAATATAATGACAATTTCGCTCTCCTGTTAAGTTACTTTTTTGGAGATATAAGATTTTGTTCTGACGCCAGTTAGGTTTATTTCTTTCCATCTTTAGTCTTTGAAAGCTCTACGGAGTTTGTACATTTAAGTCCAATAGTATTGTCGTTTAATTATTCATATTTTTCTATCGATTATGAAAATATGTGATAATGACTGAGATGGAACTCTGTCTGATCTACTACAATTAATTTGATGGATCTCCTTTATCTACTTTTTCTGTTTTAGGTGGCCGTGAAAATCATAGACAAGACACAGCTCAACTCGTCTAGTCTTCAGAAAGTAAGTTTGCAAACCCTCCTGCCCCTTCTCTTTCTCTTTCTCTCATTCTCTCTCTCTTTATCCTTATCTGTCTCTATCCTCTATCTCTATCCTCTATCGCTGTCTCTCTCTCTTTCTCTTTCTTGATCTCTCTCCCTCGAGGGTATGCATAAAGGACCTAATTACAGGAAGAGGGGCTGAATGACTTCCGTAGTGAGGGGTGGGCAAGTCCTCCGAGTCGTAAAAGTACACACACCAATCCATTAGATTCCCTCCTAAATCCCATCTTACTTTACTGTGTTAGAAATGTGTTAAGTGTGCAAGTGTTAGTAAAGTTAGTTAGTAGAGTTAGTACAGTAAAGGTAGTAGACATTTATTTGCAAAGTCAGCTGACATTAAACCATTGTTTTCTCAAATTCATTTGTGTGTGCATAATATTTCCATTTAATTTAATTCACTTGTTTTGTTTTGTTTGTTCGTACAGTATTCATCAAAGATTAGAGTTTCTTGCAAGTAACATGAAATTGAACTATAATATATACTCGTTCACCTATTACAATATTCAAAAGACAGTAGTCTATTGGAAGACTTTAGGAAAAATGAGCAAACCACATTCCTTCTGGGAATGAAATCACAAGGTTTTACTGCTGTATCATAAAATATTCTCCTCTGAATGCCATTAGTGGAGCACAGGAGCAACCAAATGAAAAAGATACATTTTAGTAAATTAAATATAGTTTAGAATGCTGTAGATCAGGGGTGTCCAACTCCAGTCCTGGAGGGCCGAGGTCCGGCACGTTTTGGTGATTTCCCTGCTCAGAAACACCTGGTTCACCTCGCCAGTTAATTGCCAGGTTTAGAGAATGTGTTAGGAGGAGATAGACCATCAAACAGTGCTGGACACCGACTGGCCCTCCAGGACCGGAGTTGGACTCCCCTGCTGTAGATAGCCGGATTGTGTTAATTGACGGTATTTCTACGGGTTCTGCCTCATCAACATCTGACTCAGATGGTGTGGTGCTGAAACGGTTAAAATAGAAGTGTATCTTTTCCGTCAGATTGATGCCTCAAAAAAGATATTGTTGTTAAACCTGATTTTGAAAATGAGTGTTTGAGTACTCTAAGATTTGACACAGTCAGTCCCTTTAGGCCTGGAATATAAACAGTTAAAAGATTTCAGTTGAAAGGACCTGATAATTATGGAAATGTTCTTAAGCTGTGTTCTTTCTTCTCTCCACCCTCAGCTCTTCCGAGAAGTGCGAATCATGAAGCTTTTAAATCATCCAAACATAGGTGAGTGGATGAATTCTTCAGCATTCTGTATAGTTGTGCAGCCTGACTGTCAGGCACTGCTGTTACATATGTTTTGGTGTGTGATGCTCAGTTTCAGTCAGGACTGTATGTTTGTTTTGAAATCCTCAATGTGAGAAGTGTATGTAGCCCCAGTGGCCTTGATGGCAGCAGTAGCTCATTAGCGTGTAGCCAGCACTCATAAATATGAAAGATGAAAGCTGAAATATGAAAGGAAAGCCCTGGCTGCTTTGAGGGTGCTGCACAAAAAAGACAGAGGAAGAATTGGCCCCGTTTCAGCCCGTTTATTACTCTGTATTGAGGATTTGAATATGGGCCGCCTTTTTTCAGTGGTCGCCTGTGCTTTGCTGAAGCACGCCCCCATTTGCGGCACGATCAAGAGTAACTCACTCTGATAGATCTGTTCTATTGCTTTTCTGACAACACTGAAACATCTAAGTGGTTAAGATCAATCAGCACTTACTGTTTTTGTCATTACCATTCATTACAGTGGTTATGTTCTGCTGACTATGTGGCTGGGCTTGTTTTTATTGAAACAGTGAGAATTACAGCCGTTTTGCTGTGATTGTGTGAGAGAATGTAGTCTGTTATTTTAACTCCCGTGAAGAAATAAACACTGCAGCATCTGCAGTAGCATTTAGGCAGCAACTGTAGTTGCCATGGGTCTGAATCTCTGTTGTCGGATAAGCTGAGCGTACACTGCACAAGTCAGTAGTTTTGTAAAACACCTGAGTGTCAATGAGTGTCAACCTCTCATTGAAAGTTTTGTCTTTTTTGTGAGGGCACACACCAGGCATTTAATCAACGAAAGGGATATTGCCACAATAGGCCTGTATGTGTTCACACAAAATTCAAAAACACGAACTCTGGATGAGTATGTGGTTGGGAAATCTCATTCTATTCTGCAGTTAGAGCAAGAGAAGCTTTGCGATACAAAAAGACTTGGAGGAGGGGACTTCACACTTGCCTTCACTTTTATGAACACTGCATGGCTGTTTTAATTGTTGGTCTCTCTTAGTGCTCTGAGTTGGAAAAAGTCAAGTCTGAGTCAGTCAGTACCCCATCTTACGTTTACGTTTTACGCTACATGGGCTTTTTTTCTGTACTGACCTATCAGATCAAATATAAAACTTGTAAAGTGCCTTGAAGTTCCAGCTTTGAATGTAAAGGCCCTGTTCAACAGTTGCCCTGTTCAACAGAGTTTAGAATGTTTGACAAAGGTTTTCATCTCTGTGGTCCTCTTCACAAGTCCTTTCAACTTTTCCTGTCATCTTGCTCTCTTACTGGCTGTTGCCTGAATCTCTCTCTATGTTGCTGACCATCCTACGCTACAGGGTTCAGTCCTACTTCAGCATGTTTGAAAATATCAGAAGGCCATCTATCAGTCCGGAGCTGAAACACAGGACTAAGAGTTGCTCTCACACTTCCAGATTATCTGCACAAGCACTTCTGACCAAGCACCCATCCTGAGCAATTACTTCTGATTGTAAAAATGGATCATCATGGGCAAATTGAGGGTAGAATTAAGCCAAAAATCGTTTAGCTTATGCTCGGCTCTGGGTTTGATTGTAATTCTTTACGAACTGAATAAGTACAGCAGGAAATTCAAATGTAACATATTAATAACTAGGTCTAAACTTTGCAAGAAATGTCTTTAACATTAGAATGATACATGTATTCCATGTAGTCTAAATAGTCTTAAGGATGAAATGAAATTGGGATATAAGAAGTCCATTGTTTTGTTCATTCAGGATTAGTGTTAAAAATATGCTAATATGACTACAAAAAAAATAGCAGAGCTTGAAATGGTTTAGAAAATATGGCATGCTTTGCAAAGAGGCAATTTAGTTAAAAGGCTACCAGCCAGATAGTTCTGTTTAACACTCTACTACTGTTTTTGTTCCATTTCATTTTGTTAGCTGCAGTTTCATTTATGGTCTGATTTGTCATGCGTTTTCATCTTCAGACTAACATGTAAGTAATTCAGTTTTAGAGGAGGCATTAAATACAATAAAACTTTTTCTTTGCTATGTGTGTAGAGTATATGTTTATGCTTTAGCTGTTACTGCCTTTTATTGGTAGCTGTGAAGGTGTATAGTTTTTTTGCTTCGTAATTGCAAGGAGAATGGCTTACATGAAATGCTTTTTACTGCACCCTCACGCCTGACGTGCTAATGTCTCGGAGTGGCCTAAACAGATTGTTGCCAGACTGCTGCAACATTTGTAACCGTCCTTTAGTCCTTCAGAGTGTATGGTTGCCCACGGGTTGCCAAATCCCCAGATAACCCTCTTGAAAATCCCTCTCTGTTGACATGTTTGACTGATGATGAGCTCTCTTTCTCTCTCCCACTCCCCCTCTTCCCCCTTTTCCCTCCCTCCAGTGAAGTTATTTGAGGTGATTGAGACGGAGAAGACACTGTATTTGGTTATGGAGTATGCCAGTGGAGGTGAGGGGGCCTTTCGAGTCCCGCTGTCAGCGGCAATCTTATCAATTTCTGAGGAGCGCTCTCCTCAAAGCACTTTGAACACCGAGTTGAAATGTTTTCATGCTATCTCATTCTCTTTCTTCCCTCTTTAATCTCTCTCCCTTTTCCATTCTTTTTCTCAATCTCTCCTTCATATCATTCCCTTGGTTTTTTATTTCCCTCCACCATCTAGGGGAGGTTTTTGATTACCTGGTTGCTCATGGAAGGATGAAAGAAAAAGAAGCCCGTGCCAAATTCAGACAGGTGCGTCTGTGCATTGCATTTATGTTAAATAGGTGAAAGTGCGTCTGGTCTGGTCTGGTCTGGTCTGGTCTGGTCTGGTCTGGTCTGGTCTGGTCTGGGTGTGGGTGTGGGTGTGGGTGTGGGTGTGGGTGTGGGTGTGGGGGTGGGTGTGGGGGTGTGTGTGTGTGTGTGTGTGTGTGTGTGTGTGTGTGTGTGTGTGTGTGTGTCTAAGAAACACAAAACTCATTAAACCCAAGCCCTAGTGTGTTGGTATTTAATGGTGACAGTTTAATTACAGACAAAATGTCTCATTCAGAGTGGGACAGTTCCCATGTGCACGTAACCCTACTGTCTTATTCATTCAGTCATGTAGCTTAAAGACTTTGCCCGCTGTTTTAATCTCTCTCTCTCTCTCTCCCTCTTTCTCTCTTTCCCGCCCTCTCTCCTTTCCTTTTAACTCTGTCTAACTATGTGTATCTATCTGTCTATTCACCTTTCTGTCTGTTTCCATGTAGATTGTTTCTGCAGTGCAGTACTGCCACCAGAAGTGCATTGTACACAGGGACCTGAAGGTAAATGATGCCTCTCCCCTCCACTCAGTATGTGTGCGTGTGTGCATGTGTGTGTGTGTGTCTGTGTGTGTCTGGATGACCTTTAAAGACGTGGTTTACACATAGATGGACTTACGCAAGAGGACAAGTGCAGGATCATCTCTGGTCATTCTCATCCCCATTTGTTCTATAATAACAGCAATCTCTTCTTAAAACATATCTGTGCTTTGCATGAATTAATCAGGAAATACAGCCCCGATAAGTTTGACATTTTTTTAAAGCACACGTGTGTATGAGTACACGTCATCGCAGTCAAGACACTGCCTGTTTAACAGCAAAGCTTTGTTGCACAATGTTTCTTCCTTCAACGTTTCTTCCCCCACCCCTCGCCCTCCTGCGTGTGTGTTAAAGAGCAGTAGCCCAGTGGACAGTTATCAACTCACTTCTGTTTTACAGTCTCCAGATCACCCCTCCCTGTTACCATGACGATGCCACGCCTATCCTTCTCCTTTCATTGTATTGGTCCAGAGCCCCGTCACTCTGACCTTTGAGCTTTCAAATTAATCGCGGTCTCCATGGTAGCAAGAGTTTAACCCCACTTCATCTCAGAGAAGTGGTTTGAGCTTTAGACTAAATACTCTGTCTACCGAACACTGAGATCTGTGCCCCACACACACACACACTGTACATGACTGTAGTTACTTAGATTACAGTAATGTTCAGTCTTTTTCACAGGGCACTGAGTAAAAAGAAGCTACAGGTTATGGCCTTAAATATGTGGTCTTGAGGGCAGAAAAATGCCTTTTTTACTCACTGGCCCTCACAAACACAGAAAGATTCTGTACTAAAAGGTATGCTACTAAAAGAGTAAATAATAGAATGAGGTAAGTGGAGTTCTGAAATGATTCCTTTAACAGGGAAGAAAAGCACCAACAACGATGGAAAACTGTAAACATTAAACTGCTTGTAAAGGTTAAGATATCCATTACTAACGCCCTACAGCCAAAAGTCTTCATGTCTCGCTTAGTGTGCAGTCAGCCATCCAAGTCAAATGCACATCATTGTTACCAAGTACATGCGCACGATTAGGCTTGCAAATAATTCCATTTCAGACTGAGAGCTTTACATCGATTAACCATCGAATTACAAATGGACCTGCAAAATGACTTGGAATAGAACCTTTTTACATTAATGTACATTACGAATGTTTTTTTGCCTATCTATAAAGATTCAATTTTCGAGAAGTTTAGTTTTGACAATGCTGATGTGATATGATGATCTGGCTCACAGACTCTGGTCACTCACTCACAGCTTAATGTGAGCGTCTCTGCTGTCTGTCTGTGTTCCTCATTATGTCGACCAGACTGAAAGTGCTATAAAAGGTGTGTGTGTGTGCGTGCGTGTGTGTGTATTGTGAAAGTTGGTCCATGTTAGGTGGGTAATATTTAACTCTGCCAGCCAGGCCCAGTTAGCACTCTGCATCTGTTGCTAGGCAACACAACCTTCCCGCTTGGCTAACGTTGCTGGATAAACATTTGAGTGGCAGCGCTGAGGGTGCTTGTGCGTTTCACCACCACCACACAGGCATGCGCATGTGCACACATAGAATCTGCATGCATGAGAGGGCTCATCAGGACAATTTGCAGAAAGCTGAGAGAGTTAGGCAGGGCACTTTGAAGTGAGAGAAAGGTCATGTGAAGGTCATGGATCTTGGAAGACTTTTTGTCTCCTATTCTTTGCCGACTCCTCTTCAGCTAGTACTGTTTTTGTAATCAACCCCAAAACCCTTTTCTCCTTCATCGAGCTCAGGTTTAAAAGGCGACTCTCCTTTTTTCCATTCTCTCTTTTTCAGATGACAATATAAGTTCCTTGCTGCTTAGAAATGTAACAATCAGTCTGTACATACAAAATGGAAACCAAGCTGCTGGTTTTGAATGAATTGATTTTGTAATGTCACAATACTGTAATTATTTGATTCCCTGCTGAATTTGTAAGTTTGCTGACTTACAAAAAAAATGAACAGTCTCTAATTTATGAGGTAGTTTCATTTTTATGGAGAGAGACAGAATATC
>JBBIGA010000011.1:11735824-11767983 GCA_037576975.1 Alestes dentex
CACACACACACACACACATGCACACACACACACACACTCACACACACGTACACACACACACTCACGCACACACACACACACACACACACTTTCTCTCTCCTTAAACATCAGTTATCTGATCTAATTATTTAATATTCTTTCTCGTCCTTTCTCCTTTCCTTTCTCTTCATCCTTATTATCTATTATCAACTATAATTTTTCTTATTTTTGCCTGATTTTTTTTTTATCTTTACGATTTTGTCTTTTTTCTTTCTTTTTCTTTTTCTTCCTGTCTCTTTTTCTTTCTCTTGCTCTCTCCCTCTCTTTCTTTCTCTATTCTCTCTCTTTCTTTCTCTATTTGTTTCTTTGTCATATTTCTCCTCTCTTTCTCTTTCTTTCTGTATCTCCTCTCTCTCTCCCTCTCCATCTCTCTCTGCAGATCTATGCTGAGTAGTGCCGATAAGTCGGAGAAGACAAGCGTGGGGGGCGGGACTCTGGGCTCAGGGGGCGGAGACGAAACCAAGGACTCTCTCTCGTCCTCCTCTCCCAGAGGGGGTACTCCGCCACCTCTCCCCGCATCTGCGAAAGACAATGCCAAGCCACGCTCCCTGCGCTTCACCTGGAGCATGAAGACCACTTCGTCCATGGAACCCGGCGAGATGATGAAGGAGATCCGGAAGGTTCTGGACGCCAACAGCTGCGAGTATGAGGTGCGCGAGCGCTACATGCTGCTGTGCATGGCCGGCAATCCAGCCAGAGACGACTTTGTCCAGTGGGAGATGGAAGTGTGCAAGCTGCCCCGGCTGTCGCTCAACGGCGTGCGCTTCAAGAGAATCTCCGGCACCTCTATCGCCTTCAAAAACATCGCCTCCAAAATCGCCAATGAGCTCAAACTGTGAGAGGCTGGACAGGTAGAGGGAGGGTGATTTCACCTTGAGGTGTAAAGCGTTTAAAGGCAGGGGTGAGTGGAGAACACACTTTTGGCTCAAACGCAGAGTCACGTGAGGGCATGTGGAGAGATCTTTAGGACCTGTCACATTACGGTTTAGGATGAGTTACACATTGGCGTGGGATCAGGAGCATGAGGTAAAAGAGGTAAAGCTAAAAATGCTGTATATGTTGATTTCGGTTTCAGGATCAGTAGTCTTTACTCTCTTTTTTTTTTTTTTTTTTTTTTCCAATCCAAACGGAGGTGAAAAGAGTAACACGGTTGATCTACTGTTGTGCACTCTGAGAAGAAACTCGGGTGGCTTAACTCGGCTCATTATGAGAACACACCCACCGAGGAGCCTGACAGAGTTTAATGACGATTTGGGACATATCTTTTCTTTTACAGGGTGGATTGAGGCCACCCTCTTGCACACAAACACACACACTCTCAATGTTTCTTCCTTTACAGGGTTTAGCCCCATGAGTACCCACTAGAGGGCCAACACTTGAATAATGCTCAATGGATCGTGTCTTACGGTTAAGGTTAACTTAGTTCTTCATTGGCTGGGTTGTGACTTGCTGCACTGGAATGGGTGTATTTGCGTTGCCTTTTTTTCCCTTTCTGAAGAGAAATGAAATGTATTTCAATGTTGTATTACCAGTGATTTATGGTTTAATGTTATTCTTAGAGGTTCTTTTTTTGTGTTTTTAAATCTATTCATGCCTTTGGTATAGTGAATGTCTCACATGAACACCAAACTCCAGCAGATCCTCTCATTCTCCTCAATATCCGCCAAAAGAAAGATGATCATCTATGTAGTACACTCATCCTATTTTAAAACGATCACTGGAACAGACCTGAGGACCATACCCACTGCTTCTGAACATCATTTTGTAGAGCAACCGTTTCAGATTTGGTCTTGATCAGTGATTCTCTCCTCTCAAAGCCAAGCACTCCATGCCTAAAACCATGAGATGGTTTGGCATCAAAAAAATGACCCCAAATGTCACTCTGAGCATTAGCCTTTGATTTGTTCAGTTTCTGTTGATGTGCATTTATTTGAATGAAAATGAATCGTGTGTATTTGGAGAGAATGAGTGAAGTTTATGTATAACCAAACGGTTACTTTGGGCTTTCTGTCTTCTGACCTTCATTGATGATTGTATTGATAAGTAGTGGCAAGACCGGGATACCAAGCATCAAGAGCAGAAGAAATGTTTTGTTTTTCATTCTTGCTTAAAAAAAGTCAGGAATTAGTACATACATGTGAGTAAAACAGGACGTGTGTGTATGAGAGAGAGCATGAGACTGACAAGAGTGTAAATGAACAGTGCTGAAATGAGCTGTATTATTTTTTTTTTGCATGCATGCATCCTCTAGCTGGCGTGGGGTACACACTCCATTACTATTGAAAGAGGAGTAGGGGGAGTGAATGGAGTCTCTTCCAAGTCTATCAGCGGTTTTGGGACACCTGTGCACGTCTGTATTTTGTATCTTTTGGATTTTTTTTTTTAAATGTCACATTATTTGCAACTCTATGAAATGATCGTTGTCTAAGGTGCTGGGGATCCAATTGTCGTTGTTAGCTATTATTTTTCTTCAGGGTTGATTTTTATTTTATCATTTTTCATTGCTGTAATTTTACTATTTTTGTCAGAACTCAAGTTGTCAGGGAGTGAGGAGAGATTGAGACTCCAAATGTATTTTTTTTTTTTGGTGCAAAGAGATGACTATGATCAATGATAGTAATAAATGATATTAAAAAAATGAGATGGTTGCGTAGGAATTGACGCAACACAGAACAAGTGTTCTTGCTTCTGTCTGAAATGGGGGGGTTTGAAGGTTCAAACTGCATCGTTACACACTTCTGGACATCAACTTTGGTCATTTCACTTTATTCTAAAAAAGATTTCAAAAACAAACACACCAGAAGAAGTCACAAGTAAATCTATGTTCACATGACCATTTCTCACAAGATTTTGGGGAAGAAGGGGGAAAAAAAAAACAAAAAAAACTCCACTGACACAATTACCTTCAGTGTTCCAATGTCTTACATTTGTGCCTTAAAGAGCAAGACAGTCAAGTTATCAGTGTGAGTTTATGAAAGAAAAAGTCAAGTATTTGGGTCATTTAGTGCTTCAGTATTACCTAGTTCTACATAATTTCACTACCTACCAATATGACTTAGAGACCTAGTTATAGAAACAGAGAAGAAACAGGCTTCAGTTGGATTCTTCTAGTACATGGCTCTTTAACGGAAGTGTGAAGACGCACGTTCCCAGTTTCCTGACACCCGATTCGCTCCAGAACGCAATGTGGCGTCTTTAGTGTTGCAGTTTCAGATGTTCTGCTGTTGCCATGGAGATTACTGGAGGTTGAGAGTTGCTGGAACCTGCGATTCAGTTGTCAAGGCATCTAATTGCCACATCGATCCAGTGTATAGGTTCTGAAGGTTCTTTTCTCCAGAAAAACATTTGGTTCAAGTATCAATGACACGTCACACCGTGTAGCTTGTCAGAGATCATTACTGTTGATCTTGTGGTTACTGTGGAAGTGGTGGTGAGGCCAGATAACGAGGTATATTCCCACAACCTGAGGGCTGCCGGGTTGGTGTCAGTGATCCGTTTTGGCAAGTTTAGACTGAGGTTTTATGCTGTGTTGAGTGAGGCTGCTGGCTGGCTGTGTGTATTTGATGGGGTTCCTCTGTGCAGGGGGAAGGAGAGCTTTTTCAAGAACTTCTGCTGACTCACCTTACCTTTGACTGTTTCTGACTCATCTGATCTACCTGAACTACAGTGTCTTTTTCAACCCTCGGCCCATCCGTGTGACAGATTAGCACAAGTTAACTCTTTCACAGTAGTCAAGAACCAGATCTCCAAACATCATTCTAACCTTCAGCACTGCTGAAACTGGTTCCAGACCACTACAAGAGATCAACTACGGTTATGTAGATCAGTGTGTGTGTGTGGGCTCCACCTTCAAGCCCACCAGAGAGGGAGGCAGCTGGCCGCCTGACGCTGCAGGAGAGTTCCTCAGCCCACCCTGGTGGAGGGAGGCTGCCACTGCAGGTCTAATGAGAGGGGGTGGGGGATGGTTGTGTGGAGTGCGGTTCTGGAGAGGTCGAGTCTGCAGGGGAGGAGGCTGACGTAGAAGGCTTGGGGGGGCAGAGGGGGGAGTAGGTCGCAGTAATGGTGGGGGTTGGGTTAGAGGGGGAGAGGACTGGTTGGAGTTGGGGTTACTGGGTTCAGAGGGAGAGGGGGAGGGGCTGCCTGAGTCTGAAGGTGAGACACCATCCATCTTTGCCTAAATGAGGAAAAGAAAGGTAGAGGCAGGCAAATGTTTAACATCAGGGGAAAAAACACCACCTCACCAAAATTTGCAAAGCTTTTCACTGGTTGATAAGCACAGGGGACACAGTAAGACCCACTGTTTTCCAAACCCAACCAAATAAGACACTTGAGTGTCCCTCCTATATCCCTTCTCCATTCACTCACCTCATCCTCTTCCACTCCTGCTGTCCTGTTCAGATCCTTTAGGGGCTCACTGCTTCCACGGAGCACCTCCTGTTCTGCCTGCCACTCTTGTAGCACTTCCTCCAGGTTGAAGCGTCGCCGGTAGCTGACGAAAAACGAACTCACTTGACCCACGGTCTTGTTCCCAATCACGTCAGCTACGGCTGCAAAGTCTTTACCATAGCGCCTTATGGCTAAAGAAATAATAAAAAATAAAAAAAACTGCATAAGAACTACCAAAACACACAGTATGTATTTATATGATCCTTGACAATTATGTAGACCCCAAATTCAAATCTTGGGTTGCCAACAACTAAGTTAAAATGACTTCAGTGATTCGACCAAATCATGAAATAAAAAATAAATAACAGCACACAGATGATCTCTAACTTGCCAGTATTGTTGCTAACCCAAATCGGTTATTCCCACCTAGTTTCAGAGAATATAAAACAAGCAATCTGTCTCACCCTGTACAGCCAGGAGCTGTTCCTCTGTGGTCCAGCGGAAGTTAATCTTGGGGGTGGCCTGGGAGTGAATGTAAAAATTTGTATGTTAAATACTGTATGCCTCAAAAGCAAGGATATTTGTTATCAACCTTTCACAGCCTAAATGCACATGCACATTTTGGCATAGTTTCGTAATTTAGCACTATGAGGCAACGCTAGATACTAACAGAAGGTTTATACAGGGAAAGAATCTTATGTAGCTTCTGTTTGTCAGGTTACACACAAAATAGTACAATGTTTGGGGTACTTCTCGTGTGCATAGAGAAGACAATAATTTCTACTCAAGATCAAAGTGATTGTACCTCTGTTGGTCTCATGGCATCAATACCATCTGCCAAAGTGTGCTTGAGGATGCTGTTTGCTTGCTTGATACTTTGAACCTGCATGAAAGTCATAGTTTGTAGTGTGGCTAGTGTGTATTTGAGAACAGATCAGTTTATTTGCCTATGTTATCTTGGATTAATTCAAGCATACATTTAAAAATGCACGCATTACCTGTCTCTTCAGAGACACGAGCTGAGAGTCTAGCTGTCGGTTGGAGATAGACCCAGACTCTGTGGAGGCTGAGAGAGCGACGATGTCGTCCTGGTTCAGGTGCATGCCCTTCGGGGGTCTGCGGCGCGCCCTCAGTGGGTGATGTCGATACTGAGCCCCCTGGTTCTCTTTGCGTGTTGGGCCTGATCTCCCAGAGGCTCTCTCACTCCCACTTCCAGCCCCAGGGGGCTGCTTTGTCTAAACGAAAAAACACACTGACTTTTAAAAGCACTGAAGGAATAGATTTTTAAAGCAGTCCCCAACCAATCGTTGGCCCATGAGTCATTTGGTACAGGGCCGCACAGAAAGACAGAATAAAAAATATTTTATTGATTGATTATCAGAGTCTGAAGGATCTTTTATTTTGGAAAAAACGCTCAGCTCGGTCACATGATACGGTACATCAAAAATTTAGCCCACGAGTAAAAAAATAAACGCACTTTGTTCAGTTGTATCAATACCGGTCCGTGAAAATATTGTTTTACATGAAACTGGTCCATGGCGCATGAAAGGTTGGGGACTGGTGTTTTACAGGACATTTATAAAAGGACAACACAGGCACCTTGGCTAATAACTGCATGTTTCATGTTTCTGCCACTAAACACATTAAAATATTTTTGGAGAAAATGGGTCTTTCCATTAGAAGGACAAGCATCTTTGCCCTCAACCATTCAACTGAGGGAATTGATTATCCATTCTGAAACAGCAGAGAAAAAAAAGCTCTTCTTCTCAGTTTTTTGACCCTCACTGTTAATTACATATTGCCTGATTTTCTAACACAAAAATATACCAGTGGATAATTCACCTGACTGGACCATAAAGCTTCTTCACATCAAATGACTACATGCTTTAAAGCATTTGTTTTGTAAGAGACTGTTCCATCTTCCAACACCAAAATGTTCACACATTTCATTCTGCTTAACAAATAACAAAATATTGTACCTTCAAAAGTGATAACTCTACTGGAGAACAGACATTCTTAATTTGCAGAAGTGAGTTAATATAACCATTTTATTCCAAGTAATTATGCACCGTTTTTACAGGTCCAGTTGTTATGAAATTGGCCGTTGAAAGGTAAAAAAGATCAATGGAGATTTTGTTCTGACAGCAATAGTTTCACACTGGTATTTGCAATACAGAATCACAGCAGTCTGTAATCTCTTTAAATCTCTTATTTGCATATTTTATGTACTTGGCATTTATGTTCTAAAGTAATTTTGATATATCAAAGCATTCACAGGATGCAACAAATGTAAATCCTAATTTTGCTTGAAACAATACAGGGTAATCCAAAACTGTGTCACATGAAAAGTTTATTTTTTTTACACTAGTGCTTTAAAGTATGAGAACCCTTTAGAATTTTCTATATTTCTGCATAACTTTGACCTAAAACATTTTCATACTACAGTCCTACACAACCATGTGAAAAGAACCAAATTAAACAAAAAACAGCACTAGTAATAGTAGTTAATCATTTATTTATTGAGGAATATGATCCAGTATTACACATCTGAGTGGCAGGAGAATGTGAACCTCTATGATCAGCAGTTAATTTGAAGGTGAAATTAGAGTTAGGTGTTTTCAATCTATTGGATGACAATCGGGTGCCCTGTTTTATTTAAAAAACAGGAATCTAAGTCTGATCTTCATAATAAATGTTTGTGAAAGTGCATCATAGCACAATTAAATGTCTGGGAACAAGAAGAGTTCTTGATACTGTAAATGATGATACACACACACACACACTATGTGTAACATCTCCATTTATGTAAGTAATGTTTTAGGATTCACACCCCTCACCTCTTTTTTTGTGTCAATCTCAAAGTCACTGTCACTCCCTGGGTCTCCCTCCTCGATCTCATCGTTACTGATGGGGGACAAATTGCACTTTATGTGACATTTCACAAGACTCTTGCTTTCTATTTATGTTTCCTTCTTTTTCCATCCCACTCACCTGTCATCCTTCTCTCTCTTGGTGACGAGTTTGCGGGCTTGCCGGTCCATTACGCTGGTGCGAGTCCTGGTCTTCTTCCAAGAGTAATAGTACTTCACCAGGCTAGAGATTAACTTATCTGGCAGCTGAGAAACAACAACAAAATCCTATCAATATACATAATCAGAATCTCAATTTTTGACTCATAACTGTCACAATCTAAAAATGGCGTTTTACACATCACCCCTCAAACCATTCACTCCCCCCCCCTTTGGTTTGTTTCATGGGGACATCACTATTCTAAATCATCTATTGCAAATCCGAGAAACATACACAAGTAATTACAAGCTTGGCTAAACTTGAACCACAAAACACAATTAAGTACTAACAACTGCCTGACCAGAAACTTACGTGGACTATGAGAGTGTGTGTATATAGACAGACAGACAGACACAGACAGACACAGACAGACACAGACAGACACACAGACACACAGACACACAGACACACAGACACACAGACACACAGACACACAGACACACACACAGACACACACAGACAAAAGTATTGGGACACACCTCTTAACTATTGAATTATTCAGGTGGCCACCCTTACTTCCAGTTAAGGGCAATCTCATACCAAGACATTTTGGACAACACCATGCACAAAGTAAGCTCCATAAAGACATGGTTGGAGGAGTTCAGTGTGTGACCTCAACCCCATCCAACACCTTTGGGATGAACTGGAACAGAGATTGTGAGCCAGGCCTTCTCGTCCAAGATCAGTGCCGGACCTTATAAACACACTACAAAACGAACAAATTCCCACAGAAACTCCAAAATCTTGTGGAAAGCCTTCCAAGAAGAGTGTTAGCTGTAATGGCTGCAAAGGGGGGGGATATATTAAAGTCTATGTATCTGAATATCATTAAAGTCCCTGTTGGTGTAAACAGGCGTCCCAATACTTTCGTTCATATAATGCATACAGTCTTGATGGACCAGCACTGATTCGTTGGCATATGCAATGTCATTCAGTTCTCTAATTGGTTTCTCTAGCATTAAAAAGAAAGCAGTCTCTGTTTTTCTTTGGTACTTTGGAATAATAGGAAGAACTATGCATGGTTGGTTGTTCAGACTAGTCAGTTGTTTTGTTTGGTAACTTTGATTAATTGTGAAATATTTAGTAGATGACTTGATTACTAATATAACTGATAGTGACAGCCCCTATACTCCATACTGGGCTGCAGGATTCTCTGGCAGGCTTCAAAGCTGCTGCGCTCCTGAAGCAGCAGGCAGATGGGAGGACTGCAGATTACTGTTATATAAGCTGTGTTCTCTTCCTTCTCTTTCCTATTCCCTCTCTCTCTCTCTCTCCTATTCACTTTTACCCTTGCACTTTCATGCATCCACTCCTTCTCTCTTACCATCTGTTGGATGCGGTGAAAGCTCTTGCCATGGAAGCTGAATGCCTGCTCAAACAGCACCTTATCCTCCACTGTCCACTCGTCTGGGAAGGGCGTGAAGTTGGCCAGGTCAGCTAGTGACTTTTCTACATCGTGTTTATGCCACAGTAGCATGCCCAGAGACTAAAGGAACGAGAAAAAATGGTTCTTCATTTCTAGGCTATGTAAACCAAAGCAGTACATTTCTAGCAGTTTCCCAATAAATGCTCTACCTGTTCCATATTGTAACCATGCTTCTCTTTGGCCATCAGAATGTATTCGTCCACTGAGGATAGAGTAGAAAGAAAGTTTAAAATTTACTGCAACCCTCAAAACTATTATACAGGGTAGGACAATATGATAATAGATGATTGCAACAAATTACACCACAGAATATCACAATATGCATTTCTGAGCTTCTTGTGGGTTTCAAACAAACACATTCATGTTTCATTACAAAGAGAACATAATTAGGTCTGGTTAAATGGATTGAGAGCAGCTAAATAAAATTCAATGTATTGATAGTTTGATAGTAAACATAGGCACCAGTCATTCTTTTTTTGACATGTGGTATGAATCGTGAAAATGATCACCCATCCCTAGTATTATATCATGCAAGACCTAATAAACAATTTTGAGATGCGAGGCAAAGACATTGCTGTACTTACTCTAAACTTTTTTTTTTTTTTTTAAACCCAGCCATCTGCTGAGAGTTTACACATGCAGGCACAGCGTACTATCATTACATGTCAACACTAATTGAGAACACTGTGATAAACTGTTGATATGGCCTCATAACTTGGGCAGAGATCAAGTGGTGCTTTCCCAGTTTTAAATCACATTATTGAACTTTGGGCTAAAAAGTGACACGCTGAATTCCATGTAGCAGTAAGAAAATGTAACCCACTTTTTTAAGTTGCACTGTGACTTTCTTCTAAAACTCTTCCAAGAGTTCGTAGACGCGTTGGAAATTGCTGACACAAAATGTATTTTTCTTGGAGAGTTGCCTAGCTGAGTAACTTTGTCTACAAGATTTTGACTCAAAAACAGACTGACAGACGTTACTTACGCATGGCATCAGACACCTGGCTGTTGGGCGACCACACAAGCATGCTTCTCTGGTCTTTGTCACTGTAGCGAGACTCACAGTCTGTCAATGCAGAAAACACCACATGGTTATTTTTTCTCTCTTTCATACACACACATGCACCTGTGCTCTCCTTCCTTTCTCTTACAGTGATGTGGATCCCCCCCCAACCCTGTCTTTGACACCAAATGAATGCGTACACTGCCAAAAAGGCCCACAATTACAGCTAGCTAAAACAAAGCAAGTGCTTCACACAAACAGAGACACTGGAAGCCCACATCTAATGCCTCTAATTTAGATGTTTGCTTCAGTGTGCTGAATCATCCTTTTGTTCCGATAGGCTTCAGCAACAAGTGATAATCACCTTTCAAACCATCTGCTTTGTTTTAAGATTATTTTCTGACTATTAATTTTGTTTATCACACTGTTTATCTGCATTAACTTCATAAAACAGCAGTGAAAATGCCTGCAGTGTCTCATGACGCCACTGGAAGATTACACGGTGTTTTGTATCATTAACCCATCAATGTCCCAATCTCAACTGTTAAATTTTCCTTGGGTTTTTGGAGCTTGCCCAAGCACCTTTTTTTCAAATTGATTAAAACCACGAGGCTCAAATTATCTTACAAAAATGTAGTCTTTTGATCATATGGAACTATTCAGTTTTACCAAAACAGTAGAAAATCAGAATATACATCTGAAACTCAGATACTGCTGAATGTTCATCCAAGACACAACCATAATCGGAACACTTTGTGTGGAAACTTTCCATTGCTCTGATGTTGTAGGACATGAAAAAAATTAAAAGGTCAGCTAGAGCATTTCTGCAAATTAAGCCAGTGCACATACTGCCTTTCCTATATTTTCCCTTCTACTCTTGCAAACACAAAACTCTTTAAATCTTGAAAGCTATTCATCCTCATATTTCTTTCAGACAAACCCACATCTGTTTAACCAAACTTAAATGCACACCAACACCTACACATCTCCATATCGTTCAGACCTCAAACAGACGTTCCACGAGGACCTAGAGTTCAGCTCTCCTTCTGTACACACACACACACACTCACCTGGTTTGTACTCTGGGATTTGTGCCTGGTAGTCTGCGCCAACGCGGATCATGCTATCTGTTAGAGAGAGACAGAGACAAAATGTAAGAACCCTGTAAGAAGGAGTTCAGTGGTCACACAGAGGGCGGTGGGAGAGAAGTGGGAGGAAGAAAGAGAGAAGGGAGCCATGCTCAACAAAGATGAGTACAAACCGTGGGGGCAGAACGACTGTAAGAGCGCACACAGTTGCAGAACTACAGCAATGCGAGACAGAAAGATTTTGTGACGGGGAGGAGCCATTGATTAATGAAGAATAATACTGAAGAGCATGTGTGTTTAATACAGTTGCACTGGACATAAAAGATCAATTTGAATGCAAGAATAGGGAAACATTATATGCACATATGCAGTGCAAAGTCATCAGTGCACAAATCATGATGTTTTTCGACACAGTGATACCACATGTATATGTATGTGTATGTATATACAGCTCGGGAAGAAATTAAGAGATCACTGCAAAAATATTCAGTTTCTAAGGTTATCATTCACAGGTGCAATTATTGAACTGAACAGCTTTGCTTTAGTTTTTAAGAACTGCTGACAATATTTCTCCTAATATCCAAATAAAAATATTGTTCTTTAAAGCACTGTTTTAAAGGAAATGACAAAACATCAAAATAAGAGAAATGATGCAGTGTTTACAGAACACATCTCTTGTTTACTCAAACAAAATGGCAATAAGAGTGAAAGACGCTTATAAATAAAAAATATTCTTATTTATTATTATTATTATAATTACCTTTGACGGACTCCTAGTAGTGTTTTACCATCCAACTGGTCACATTGCAAGAGGAGAGTGTCGATTACAGCAGTGTTTTTTACTTTTCCTCATTAAATAAGATGTGATTCAGGTGATCACTAATCAGTACCTCATAAAGCAGAATGAGGTGCTCGTGTAGGAATTTAACAGACACTGGCATGGAATGGCTGTCATACTCATAGAGACGCTGATTTAAAAATAAATTGCAGTGGTCTCTTATTTTTTTCCAGAGCTGTATGCATATGTGTATACGTGTATTCTGATGGCAATTTCCACCCCGACAAATCACATGTGGAGAACGCAATTTAGCAGACACATTTACAATAAGAGGTGTGTGAAATGTGTCAAAATGTAAGAAACATCCATTTCAACACAGAAAGTGATTTCCACTGCTTATGTGCATCACTGAATTATATAACATAATATTTAGCCGGAATATTTGTAAGTATTAAAAACAGTAATTGTGTGTGTATTTTCCACTCTTTGGTAATCACCTGGCATGCTATTTGACTTATTTTTCATTGAGAACACATGACTTTTAGTTTGATTATCCACCTGAGAGATTGTGCTTTGTTTATGATTGGATTCTAAGCCTGTATGGCCACCACAATAACAACAGCCTGAACTAAATTAGGCAAAAGGCTGAATAACAAACGTCTCCAGTGCACTGCATAGGTTACAAATAATGGCTGTTACACATAAATACTGCATTAATGTCTAATAGTCATGTTTATTTAGACCAAGTTGCATGACTCACAGTCTAACACTCAGAGTGCTATTAGGTCAAGTCATAGTTTTATGACAGTTGTAGTGCCTGTATATAGGGTGTAGGGAGCCAATTAAGATTCAACCCGAGACATATAAGTAGTATTAAATAAGGAAAGGGAATAAGCTTATCTTATTGTGTTAGCTTGACGCTAACAGAATATGAAAAAGTGTTAAAAGGAATTCAGCATTATCTTGAGATAAACAGATAAACAGCAGCAACCTATAAGACTTGTATAACATTTTCTGCATTAAATTCTACATTGTAGCGACATGCGTGACATGTGCCCCTTCATGATCTGCTAATATTATAGCAGACACCTACACATTAATCCAAGCTAAACTGGTAATCTAATGCAATGTCATAAAAAGATGCACAGCTTGGTTTAGGAAGAGTAGTAAAATGCAATGCAACATAAACGTGCACAACACTGGTGCGCATGAGTGGTTTAGGTGTATAAGAGCTTCAAAAAATTGTGTAGGGGTTTTCAAAACCAGGTTTGAAGGGAGGGAGAAAGAGCTGCATACCATGCGAGTGCTCTTCGTCACTGCTCTCCTCCTCCGAGTGCTGGCTGTTGCCATTGGTGGCCGTTTTGGCTCGACTACGCGACAAAACTCCGGACCCAGAGCGCTCCATCACTGAAGGCATGGCTGAAACAGACCAGAGTTGAGCAGAGAAATCACTGAACTCTTCAGAAAGACTGGCTTTGGATCATGTATAACATTTAAATACATTTTAAAAAAGCATAAAAGATCAATCACGAAAGCAGAAAAGCAATAAATCTTTGAATGCTCACTTATAGAAAAAGAGATTAAATCCCCACTGACTGCCTTTTACCATTCAAAACTAAGCCATAATGCCTAAACATCTGTTGTTAGTAGTGATGTTACAGCACTGAAACATTAATCGAACTGACTGGCCAAACCGTACAAACTCATTTTATTAGAAAACTCTTGACTCCTCTTATCATGCAAACATAAGCCTGGCATTTCAGTGTGCTTCAAGAAGCCCTTTAATTGTGGTTTTAATGGAATAAATAAGATGTTAAAGGAATGGTTCACCAAGAAAATCTTTTTTCAAACATAGTTGGATTGACCAGAAACTGCTTTTTACCCCACTTTCGCCCTATTGCCAAGTAACAGAAGTTTATTTCAGCCAAAACAGTATTGAGTGACAGACCAAAAAAATGAATTTCAGACCCCAAATGTGTCTTGGCTGATGGATTGTGTTTGGGGTAATGGGGTGGAAAACGTATACATTTATGTACAATATCTTATGTGCAACAGTCTTACCATGTATAATATCACCATTTGTCAGTATTACTTACATACTACTGATCTCCACAAAGTCCAATAACATACTCCTAATTACCATCTGGGCCAACTTAACTGCAAGTTACTTATCTATAGTATTTATACCCCGCATTTGTGTGTATAGGGTAGTGTACTTCATACTGAGTTTCTTTAATTGAATTTATTTAGGATTTATATTGTTCCTGTTTCTGTGTCTCTGTGTGTCTTTGTAGTCATAAGCAATTTCCTCTGGGATCTATAAAGTTCTCTTATTCTGAAATTTGACTTTTTGGGTGAGCCAGTCCTTTAAAGCATCCAAATCATTATAAACGCACGGCAGTTTATAATGATTTTTGTATTCAATGAGTTGCACAACAGCACAAACGCACTTGAAAGAGAGTTAATATAACAAAAAAAAACTTTTAGATGATATGTTGGATGACCAAGAAACCCCTCAGTTTGTTGTGGAACAGATAAAGGCGACTCGGTGGTCGCGATGTTCCACAATAAACAGGCCTTTGTCTGCCGGGGGACTACACGCTCACAGTGCTCATTTAAAACTGCACAAACTAGACTAAAACAAGCAGAACTCACTCTTTACTCTTTGCTTATTTCTTAAAAAACACTATTACTAGCATCACCAGTTCAAAACAGACGGAAGGCGACACGAGTGAAGACAGAACAATGTTCTCAAGTCTTGCTGGAGGGACGCTGAGCCCAGTCATTGTCAGGGGTCTCCATCCAAAACGCACAGACATGGAGCACCACGCAGCTACACTTTAGACTGTAGACCTAGGCTATAAGCAGTTTTTAAAAATTATGGGACCAAAACTATTTATTTTTCTCTCAACAATTGAAAAAGTAGGCTTGGTGGTTGTGATGATGGTGGGGGGGGGGGGGCTGGCTGACTTGATTGGTGTGCCACAAAAACAGATGAAGACGGTAATATCAATTGAAATGTCTATCATCTATAAAAAAAGAAGTTATTTCACACCGTATGACTGGGGTTAGTAGTGAAAGCGGTTAGTACTATTGAAATGAGCGATCCTGCCAAAAGATGCCCAAATTGTCAATTGACTTAAACCGACCAGTGACGTCACAGCCAGAAGCTACTGGCCCGTTTTAAACTGCTGAATATTTTTCAGCACCGGTCACTACTGTCCACTACTGAGCCTGAGCACCAGTTTAGCTCCCATTTACCCCCAACTTTATCCCTCTGGTGTCTCTCAACTCCTTCCAGAGCCCCCATCCCTCAGAGACGCGTTCACCTCTTTCTGTTCATCACTTTCTCATCTGCTTTTTTTTTTTACTCCATTCTCTCCTTGCATTCACACTAAGCCACTTTCACAAGCCATTCTGCATTGATCTACTGCTACAGAAGTGTTACAGTGCAACATTTATTTGTTACACTTATGTCATTATGTTGCACTGTTTTATTGTCTATATATTTTTCTATTGTCTTAGTATCCTTTCTTCTTGCACTGAGCATCCAAAAAGACCCAAGAATTTCCACCTAGGTGAAAGAAAGTTCTTTCGTATCTTATCTGAATCCCACCATTCACTCAGTCCAGCTCGACCCCCCAGACCGGCGGACAACGATGTAGCTTCTAACTGAAAATAACTTGGAGAAACAAACACAAAACAAAAATCACCTTTCTTTTCTCTCGCCTCACTTTTTGGCACTGGTCGTCTCTCTCAAAGCAGGGGGGGTTCTTTTGTACAAAACCACAAAATGAGGTCCTGCAGCTCCAGTTGTCGGTTGGTTAGATGCCGTTGAACATTTGTGTTAGTTGACTGCCGGTATAGCAGTTACCTGTCCTCTTTCTGTTAAAACTTGATACGCTAAGTCTGTCCTCTCTAAAAAACGACACACGGCATTCACGCTGGGCACAAATATCCCCAAACAACTCTTTAAATCCTCGATAAAATTCACTCTCTCCCTCCTACTGACTGCATGGAGCTCCTCTCCGTGTATGTGCCGAGGGGGGGCCGCAAAACTCTCCTCAGTCGTTGTAACCTTCCGCTGCCTCTCCCCAACTAACTTCGATGTCAGTTATATAGTCCCCTATACCGGCGCCTAAACTCCCAAAATGACAAAGATGCGCTCGTATTTTTGGCACCACATTCGTGTTTATTCTGTTCATTGTACATTATTTGTGTGCTCACTTCCCGTCTAAGGTGTAAAGAAAGATAAAGGCATCATCCAGCCCACCCGTGATGGCGAATTCCAGCGCATCGCCGTTTTCCAGCGCGAAAGGCAGAATGGTTTTTATTTTCGTGGTTTGTTGAGGACGGTTTGGGTGGATTTGGGTCTCCCACAGAAGAATTTGAACCCACTTCACCTGCACTGCTCCCACATTATACCGGGCGGAACTACTTCCCACTGTACGTGCGGATGAACTCGTCAGCTGTGCACTGCGGTGCCCAGCTCCTCCAGACCTACACTAATGTCTGCAAGAAGAGAAATACTAGAGAACTTGAATTCTACTTTTTTATTGTGGCTCATTTCGATCGGAGTGTCGCTCATTACACTGTAGCCTCCTTCAGTTTACCAAATCAATCATATAAAATATATCTTATATATTATGTCTCTTTGCCTTGATGAGACAACATCAGCATGAGACTGCAGCTGAGAACAAATGCAATCGAATCTGTGAGGCTGTGTGAGTGATCATGAATACACTGCATGCTGAAACTGCCTCTCCTCTCATGCCCAAGTCCCACACCTTTCTTTCTGCCATCATGCAGCAGGGTAGGCCCAATGGACATTGCCTTGCATATCAGCGTTACCATGGTCCAGCATTCATGGGCAAGAATGAAGGCAGACACAACAGCACTTGTGGCACAGGACTCCTCTCTCTCCCTCTCTCTCTCTCTCTCTCTCTCTCTCTCTCTCTCTCTCTCTCTCTCTCTTTGTGAGCGCACACACACACACACACACACACACACACACACACACACACACACACACACACACACACATATATATATATGTCCTGTCTTTCTCTCTCCCTCCACCCCTCCCTCTCTTCCTCCCTCGCAACCAGCAACATCTTGTCATCTTCAGCACAATCTCCAGTCACCTTATCACCTTATTTAATCAATTTATTCATCTCCTCCCTCTCTTCTCCTGTGTTATGGACTGCTGGCCTCTATCTCTCTCTCTTCCTACACTTCCTCCATCCTCTTCACCTCCCGAGTTCCTCTTCTTTTTACCCCTCCCCCTCTTTCTATGTGCCTCCTCTCCTCATCCTGTGCTTCCTCCACTGCACCCCCCCCCTCCCACCCCTACCCATTACACGCACACGTACACACTCACTGCCTTCTTGTTAATTATCGCTGCATGTGGCTTAAGGCCTAAGTGTAGCCCTCTCGGCCCCGTGCCCGCCGTACACATGTGTATAGATCATGTTTATGGACAGATGTTCATAGTCTGAGAGACACATGCAGATCCACACCAGCCATTGTTCTCGACCCAGTGTTGTGCCACTTCATTATGGAGGCAACATCAAGTCTGAGAGAGACAAAGAGAGAGAACGGGTTGAGAGAGTCAGTAGATAGTCAGTAGGTACGCAGTGACTGGTGTGAAGGAACGAGAAGAGAACGACAAATGTTAAAAGTTGAGGCTCAACGGAAGCTGTTGTCCCCCCCCCCAAACCCAGCCGAACTCCATCACCCCCCCCCTCCTGAAAATGCCATCCTCTCTCTCTCTCCCTCTCTCCTAGTCGAGCTCCACAGATCACCCGAAGACAAAAGGGTCGAGGCGGGGCTTACTGACGAGCCATGCGAGGGGGGAGGAGGGAGGGAGGGTGTGTTTCAAGTCCCAGCTATGTAAAGCTCCACCAGGATGCACACGTGGGACCCCCCCGAGTTACGGCTTCTTCGACGTTTTACTGCCATAGGCGAGAAGGGGGTGAGAAATTCTGCAGCAGTCTCAGCTGAAGTTTGCCCACTCAAACATCGCTACCCGACGATTTAGGTATATACCACCATTGGAATTCTAAAAGAAATGAACGCAAACAAACCTGTAGCTTACTGATCACTATCCACAGTAAGGCTGATAATTCAGTCCTAACTTGCAAATTCCTACCTCTGCACACAGCCAGTCACCTGTGCCACCTGGTGCACACAAGGGGGACTGCACACTGTGCACAGAACAGACAAACAGAACAGACAGTCCCTCTGCATGGAGTTTGTCTGTTCTGAGGTCTTTTGGAGTCAACCTGAAATCAAAATCGACTTTTTTTGTCTTCCCCTGCTAGTATTATATCATTTAAAAGAAAAGTTTTCTCGAAGTATTCTGCTGATGCTAGGCACCTGAAGGTACTCCAATGTGAACACACACACACACACACACACATTGATTTAAATATTTATGTAATACTTGCGTACTTTTGACATTATACGGTAGTTTTTTTTCTATTGTTTATGCTGCTCTTACTTTCTTCTCTTGTTCTGTCCACTTTGCTGCTGTAACAGTGCACAATTCCCACCTGTAGGACCAATAAATCTTATCTTACCTTTTGATGGAAGTATAATAACTTTTGACTGATGTGAATTTCTTCAGGTACCACTCTGGCCAGATAAGTCAGTATGCAGCCACATAATACTAATCCCATTATATAAATTTCTGTATATTTAGTAAACAATATACTAGGGAGGCATCAATACTACAGTAACTAGTGGTGTAGTAATGCTGCATGCGATGTAAAGAATATTCTGGCACAGTGTGCAGTATACAAGGTCATACTGGTGTAGTATGCAGAAACATGTCACAATACAGTACATACTGGTGGAGTATGTAGTATACAGAATATATCGGTGCAGTATTCAGTATACAGTGCTGGTGCAGTATTCAGTATGAACTAGGCAATATGCAGTATAAGGTATATACACTGTAGGAATGCTTTGTATATAGTATGCAGTATTGGTCCAGTATTCAGTATACGGGACTGAGGGAGGATTCAGTATACAGTATATACTGAAGGAATCTGCAGTATACAGTGGTACTATAGCATACAGGCCTGGTGCAGAAAACAGTATATATTGGTGGAGTATGCAGTATACAAAATATATTGGTGCAGTATTCAGTATGTACTGGGCAATATGCAGTATAATGTATACCTTGTAGGTATATGTAGAATATAGTATGCAGTACTGGGGTAGTAGTATTCACTATACGGTACTGATGGAGGATTCAGTATATACTAGGCAGGATTCAATATACAGTATATACTGAAGGAATATGCAGTATACAAAGCTACTATAGTACACAGTATTGGTGAAGAATCCAGTATATATTGGTGGAGTATGTAGCATATAGTACACAATGTTAAAGTGTACATCATACAGAATACACTGGTGGAGTATGTAGTATATAGTATATACTGGTGTAGTGTACAGCATACAATATATTCTGGTGGAGTATGTAGCATATAGTATACACGATTATAGTGTACAGCATGCATAATACACTGGAGGAGTATGTAATATATAGCATACACTGGTATAGTGTACAGCATACAGTATATTTTAGCGGAGTATGTAGTATATAGTATACACTGGTGTAGTGTACAGCATACAGTATATTCTGGTGAAGTGTTCAGTACACAGTACTGTATAGTGCTTTATAAGATTGTGTGGTACAGTGCCATTGTGCCAAACAGCATCAATTCAAAATGAGCAATTAAAAACTGAACTTCAATATAAGTGACTTCAGAAAAAAACATAAGGGGTGCAAACATGCAGCACAGTCCTAAACCTCAAAACAACTTGTTTTTTATTTTTGTTGATATAGTTTTAATACACTTTGTATATAGTAATTAAGAATGAAATCCCTTAGAACATAGAATTCATATATAAGCAATATAACTGACATTAATATCTGAGGGATCACACTGAAAGTCAGGCCAGTGTAGCGGAGTGTAGCACAAAGGGATGCTTAGATCTGTTTTTTTATGACCTACACCCACCTGACCTGTCATGAGAACCAACCCACGCTGCCCAACCTGCAAAACATTTGTTAATCAATGACCCAGACCAGAACCGACACAACCGACAGTGTTTCTTTTAGTAAGTAAGTAAGTAAAGCTTTATTGTCATCCCAGCCAAATACATATAGCACTCAGTGAGATGAAATATCATCTTCCTGGACCATAGGTGCAACATAGAACACAACAGAACAGCAGCATTCAGACAGATTTAAGTTATAATTTAGTTGGAATTCCCAAAACTAATCCACCCGACCTGTTGGTTACAAGTCAACCCGTGCATCATTAATAGGGCAGCTATTGGCCCTACACTGGTGGAACCAACTGTTCCCATTTTACTGTTGTCGAAGCTTGTGACTTTAAATACTAGAGCAATCCTGAACCTCAGATGAGGTAAAATGGCTCAAAGAAGAAAAACAAATCCCGAATTAAATATTATTCTCAAATGTGTCAAAATTCTAGATCAACTAGAAAATATCTCACTAATGATAACAGAACAAAGTACAGTACTTCTAAAGATGTGCTTGTGGTGTAATTCTAAAGTAATCATTAGTTTTCTAACTACACCTATTAGACATGAAAACCACCTACATACTATTGTGTGACCAGTTTTCTGCACCAAAACAGCCCTACCCACTGAGGCATGGGCTCCACAAGACCTCTGGAGATGTGCTGTGGTCTCTGGCACCAAGACTTTATCAGCAGATCTGTTTAGGACCTGTAAGCTGGAGCCTCCAAGGATCAGACTAGTTTGTCGAGCACATGGACTCAGTTTCCTTGCAGATCACTGCCCAGAGCATCACACTGCCTCCGCCAGCTTGGCTTCTTCCCATAATGCATCCTGGTGGCATCTCTTACCCATTTTCATTGCTGAAAGTGCCAATAATTGTGATGAAAGGAGTCAGCATGGGGACTCTGATCACTATGCAGCGTCTTACACAGCAAGCTGTAATGAACGGTGTATTTTGGCAGCTTTCTATTATGGCATGAACTTTTTCAGCAATTTGTGCTACAGTAGCTCCTCTGTAAGACTGGACCACACTGGCTAGCCTGTGTTTCCCATTACTGAGTCTTGGTTCTTGGGTGCTCATGATCCTGTCGCTGATTCACCAGATGTCCTTCCTTCTAGTAGGTACTAACCACTACATACTGGGAAGACCCTACAAGACCTGCTGTTTTGGAGATGTTTTGACCCAGTCATCTAGCCACCACAAATTGGCTCATGTCAAAGTCACTGAAATCCTTATGCCTGTTTTTCCTGTTTCCAACACATCAACTGACTGGTCACTTGCTGCCTAATCACTACGAAACACGATGTACTTAACCTTACCTTAATTTACCACTGAAAATACCCTTAATTTGAATTAAGTGGCCATTAATTTAAGAACCAATCCCTTAATTTGACCTCAAATGTGATTTACGGCATGAGTGTGAAACCCCTTAATCTTAAACATAAGGCATTAATTCAGGAGGTTCTATTATTTAAGGGGCAAATTTGAAAAAAGGGGAAAATTCAGTAGTTTTACCCCTTCATCAGCCTTAATCTGTGCACTTGTCCCCTTAATCTCCTGGAAATTAAGGTCCAAATCAAGGTAATTTTAAGAGGTAAAATTAAGGGGTTTGGTTTTGTAGTGAATGTATCTCACCCCTTCACAGGTGCCACTGTAATGAGATAATCAGTTTACCAGAACATAAAAGATTTCCTAATTCAGTGCAGAATCGTACCTTGTCCACTCCTGAAAAAAATCACTTGATTCCCCTGATTGTTGATGAGAAATACGCTATATGGACAAAAGTATTGGGACATGTTTTTCAGGGTTTGGGCTATGTCCCTTACTTCCAGTGAAGGGCCATCTTAATACTTCAGCGTACAAAGACATTTAGGACAACACCATGCTTCCAACTTTGTCGACACAGTGGGGAAAGCCGTTTCCTATTCCAGCATGACTGTGCACCAGTGCACAAAGCAAGCTCCATAAAGACATGATTGGATGAGTTCAGTGTGGAAGAACTTGACTGGCTCACACAGAGCCCTGACCTCAACCCCATCCAGCACCTTTGGGAGGAACTGGAACGGAGATTGTGAGCCAGGCCTTCTCATCCAAGATCAGTGCCTGACCTGCTCGACAGAATGAATGGATACAAATTCCCACAGGAACACTCCAAAATCTTGTGGAAAGCCTTCCAAGAAGAGTGGAAGCTGTTATAGCTGCAAAGGAAGACCAACTTCATCATAAAGTCTATAAATGAAAGGACCTTGGTCAGGATGCTTTGAGTGTGCAAGTTTAATCTGGAGTCTTTACTCAAACCCTATCAGTGAAAACGGTCAAACGCGGCCACGTACAGCAGCAAAGAGACGTTATACTCTTTCGCAGGCCACACTTTCCCACCTGTACAGCTCAGACATGAGGAAACCTGAAGAGAACTCATGACCCCGAGCCCGTGTCGTCATTTCCCCAAGCCTGAGAGAGAGAGAGAAAGAGAGCGAGAGAGGAGGAGGAGGAAAAGGAAGAAAGAGTAGAAGAATAAATATCTCCGCTTCTTGGCGCCAATCTGGCGGAGAGAGAAGAGAGGAGTGAAAATACCATGCGAGCGGACTCTGTGTGTTTGTTTTCCGTCTCTGGGTGCCTCTAGCCGGGCCGGAGCTGAGCCTGTTGTTGTTTCTGTGTTAGCCTCGCTGCTCGATAGCTGGCATTTTATCATCCTGTGCATCAAAGCCCAGCTGCTCTGCAGACCCAGGTTTCTAGCTAAGGCAGCTCGAAAACACACAGCCTATATTTTTCCAAAGACAGTGGTTTTAAAGTCTGCGCAATGGGGGTGAGTTTGTTTTGCGTTTTCTTGCGTTTGCCACATCTTTTGAAACAAAGAGGCGCACCGAGTGCGGATCCCTCCAGAGGGAGCGAGAGGGAAACATGAGGAGAGCAATGTGGAGAGAGAGAGAGAGAGGGAGAGGGGTTCCACAGAGAGATAGCGATGGAGATCCTCGTTCCTTCTTGGTCAGAGATGAGGATTTGGTCTAAATCCAATTCTCAACATCGATTGAGGATGCTCAACAGTTTAGTTGTGGTGCGAAACGGGCCAACCTTCAAAAAAAATCCACCTCGCCTCCTTTTGCGCCATTTCTACGTAATCCACACTGTAATGGGCAAAATATCGAACCAGACAGTCTTGCATGGAGTGTAGGTTTGCACTGCAAAGTGTCTGATTCCTCAGCTTTGTCCAAAAATAGACCTAGACTAAGTATTTACAGCTAGCTAGCAAGTGGCGTGGCTGAAACCTGCAGCTGAACATGTGGGCCGCCATAATGGACATGCTGCCGACCCATCTGCCCTAAATGTAAACATGATGGAATATAATAATGTCTGTGAAGGAGACTGTAAATGTTTAGACACATCTACAGGTTCATAGTGTCTTTTCTGCCACTCCTCTTTCGTGGGATTCAGCTGTAGGCCCATCTTTCCTTAAACTCTGGAGAAAATAGTAGAATAGTTTCTGGGCAGTGTATCTGCTCCAGGCTCTACTTCTGAACATGGGTCTGTATTTACAAAACATATCAGGGGTAGGATTAGTGCTGATCAAGAACCAGTTTTGTGACCGATGCCTTAATTCACATGGAGGGATCTGATCTAACTCCCAACTGCTCTCTGAACACCAGGCCTGGTTTATTCCTGTCTATGTAGGCCGAAGAGCATGTCACCTTGACACTGCATCCTTTTCCTCCAATTAGAGCAGGCACCTGTTCTTACATTTACTCTGCTGCATTCCCGTGAATTGTTTTTGCCTTTTTGTATTGTACATTCCCAGAAATGTATTAGGTTTGGAGTATCTCTCATTGGCACAGGCAGTTTACAAGTTCCAGTGAGTGAAAATACACATTTAAGCACAATATAATAAGAGGTTAAGGAAAAATTGTTGTTCCTGAGACATTTTTTAAATAGTTACTCCACTGTACTACGAGATGTGAAGTGACACTGCTGTTTAATGACCTCCCTCTTCTCTGTCTGGTGTATCTGCAGAGAAAGTCAAACAGAGCGAAGGAGAAGAAACAGAGGAGGCTTGAAGAAAGGGCAGCCATGGATGCTGTGTGTGCTAAAGTGGATGCAGCCAATAAGGTGAAAGCTTTCCCCCAGTTTGGTGAAGTTGATGAATACTTAGAACTATATTTAGAATTGGAATTCTGTTTTGTTGTCATTCTGATCTCAACATCTTTTGACCTTACAGCTTGATGATCCCCTGTCTGCTTTTCCGGTGTTCAAAAAGTACGACAGAAATGGGTAAGTTGTCAGACTGGAGTTTGTCCGTTTTCTGAGGTGTTTTCTAGACCTTGGGGCTCACTGAAACTTCTTGTGGCGTTTACTCTTTGCTGTCCAGGTTAAATCTGGAGATTGAGTGTAAGCGGGTATCCGCGCTCTCTTCCATTACTGTGGAGTGGGCCTATGAGCTGACCAGAGCCAACATGCAGACCCTGTAGGTATCAGTCACACCAAACTTTGTTTTTCTTTATTTCTTTTTTTGGATTAAAATATTAGGGATGCATCTAACCAGATTTTTACTGCTGTTAATTCCTGTATCTGAACTCTGATACAGAGTACTGATCTGACACCAGTGCCCTGTTCAGGTGCTCATGTTTCACAGGAAAAACACAAATACTGTACTGTGCTGTTAATTTCTATAACAATCATGACAAAAGTGTCATCAGATGTGGACTGCTTACAAGTGACGACATCCAATTTTTGCAGTGATCATTAGGCTTGCCGCAATTGTTTTGTAATCACCTGGTCACAAATACTTAAGCTAACTGCATCTATTCTGCATTTACTGAGACGTGTCATGAATCCTATTAAAAACTACAGTGATTAAATTATTTGAACTTGAGCCATTTCTGTTGTCACATGGGAGCTGCTAAGTGCTGTCAGTTAAGAAGTGAATAATTTGCTCACTTTAAACATACATGCAATATTCTGTCTTACTTCTGTGTTATACCAAGTGTACGCACGCACGCACGCAAATGTCAGTAACACTTATTGTGCAAGAATTCATGCAAACAACATTAGCTTCTTAAACAATTACTTGGTGCTACCTTCTAAATGAGGTAGCGATCCAAGTTGAATGACATGTTTCAGCAACATTTTCCCTCTACCCAGTTGATAAAAATGAAATGGTACAGTATAATACTGTAAACATCTGTGGATAGTTATCACACTCAGCAGAATTGCAATCCTCTCAAATAATTATGGTCAGATGATTATGGAACAGTTGTCAGCTAAAAATGTCATGGTCGCGATGGGTGTAGTGATCATTATGAGTTGCTTTATTCTTGGTGAGAAAACTGAGAGATTCTGTGGATGGACACTTCAGTGAACAACTCTGTTATCTTTCTTTTTTTGTAAGCTTTTACTCATTATCACATTTCCTGTTAGAACCCTTTATTTGCATACTGCAGGCAGTTTTGTGCCCGTGTGCAGTGCGGTGCTGATGAATTCTAGTGTTTTAATGCAAGTGTTACATGTTTTCCTCACAGATATGAACAGAGTGAGTGGGGATGGAAGGAGCGAGAGAAAAGAGAGGAAATGAAGGATGAGAGGGCATGGTATCTGTTGGCCCGTGATACTGATTCCACTCCTGTTGCTTTCTCTCATTTTCGTTTTGACGTGGAATGCGGTGATGAAGTGTTATATTGGTAAGGTTTTTACTTTTTTTTTTTTTTTATTTAGCTCTATATACCGATCAGCCATAACATTAAAACCACCTGCCTAATATTGTGTAGGCCGGTCTGTGTCTATGCAGCCCGATACACTGTGTGTTCTGACACTTTTCTATCAGCATTAACAGAGAGTGTGCTACAGTAGCTCTTCTGTAGGAATGGACCAGATGGGCTATCCTTTACTCCCCACAAGCATCAGTGAGCCCTGGGCCCCCACACCCTGTCGCCACTTCACTGGTATTAGGTACCGGCCACTGCAATCCAAGGACGCCCCATTTTGGAGACATTCTGACCAAGTTGTCCAGCCATCAGAATTTGGTTCTTGTCAAAGTCGCGTCCTTACGCTTGCCTATTTTTCCTGCTTCCAAAGTATCAACATCCAAGACATGCTTCCTCATATATTGCATCAGTTGACAAGTGCCATTGTAATAAGATAAGCTCTGTTTTTCTGATACACCTGTCAGTGGTTTTGATGTTGTAGCTGATAGGTGTGTGTGTGTGTGTGTGTGTGTGTGTGTGTGTGTGGCTAATTGCGTTTTTTACTTTGAAAATCAGACAGCAATTGATGCTTTTGATGCATGCTTTGTGTTCTTGTGCTGTTTGGCACATTGAGTGTAATGTTTGACTCACACTGCAAAACTTTCTTCTCAGCTATGAAGTACAGTTGGAGAGCAAGGTCAGGCGGAAAGGTTTGGGGAAGTTCCTCATCCAGATTCTACAGCTCATCGCCAACAGGTACAAGACCCCAAGGACAGACAGTATGATAACCGAGAAATGATACAAATAGTTGTGCTTCTCTCCTGCCACAGCAAATTTTCAGTTGTTAAAAAAGCTTCAAAATAATCCCGCACAAATTATTTCTGTAATCACTGTTGATGAAATGGCATTTTAGAAGCTGCAGTGAGAGACCATGTTAGTCTATCATAGACCCTCATCTGAAACACTGAGATTCATAAAACTTGTCACAGGGATGAAATCTGAGTAAATAAACTCAGTCTGGGTGTGTGCACCGTTGGTCATGGAGTTTGGATTTGAAAGTACTCAATTTTCCATTAAATTTTATAGGCTATAAAACTACTATGAAGAATTGCAGCTTGTGTAAATAAATATTACATTGACCTTAGGGTTTTTATTTTTTTACTAGTCATCTTACCAGTTCTTATTTAAAAGTTACTCTGCCTTAGGTACTTAACCATATCTGGTAGTGCTAAGCGTCTTGATTCAATTCTTTTTGTAATTTTGATATTTTTAGCTTTATTCTTAAGTCAAACTTGATTAAGCAAAGATTTGAGTCTCCTCAGACCCATGTCGTTGTACACTTTGTTCTAGTGACCATTTCATGAAAACTCTACTGTGTAAGAATAACTGAGTGTGTTAAGCTTTTTCCAAATGCACCAACTGTACATTTGGAGTCAGAATGAATTTTCAAACAAAATGCCTGTTTTGTATTCTAGGCCAGTATCTTGATTCCAAATAAACAGGAGTCTAATATACTGCTATTGCCATGTTTTCTGCCATTTGATTACTCTGTTTCTCGCTTCAGTACACAGATGAAGAAGGTCATGCTGACAGTATTCAAACATAACCATGGCGCCTACCAGTTCTTTCGGGAGGCCTTACAGTAAGTTGAATCTCACTTGCATGCCAGATGCTTTCATTTGGGTTAATTCCAGCACATTCATTTAGCTCTGTACTCGAAATTGGCAAACGTGAGCATTAACTATTGACCCCTGGACCCCAATTTCCGAGAGAACGTCGACAGTTCTGTATTCTGTATGTGGCGTTAATGTGTGGAGCCTATTGCTTTTGCCTTTCAGCGTGAAGCTCAAACAAACATAAGTGGTAGTAAAGCAGGCCATTATGACCCTAAAACTGTCCATCGGAATCAACAGTTTAGAGCTTTGACGGCGGCCGTTGAAAACCTTAAGAAAAAGCGTCAAACAAGTCAAGAACACATTCCAGTGTGGTTTTTCTTTTTTTTTTTTTTTTACCAAATGCTACTATTAAGTAAAGAACACTAGCAAGATTTAAAGGGTTTACAAGATACAAACCACACGTAAACATCATACTATTTGCTAATAAGTAGAATTCTGGACCAAAATATTTAATCTGGAGAGATAAGATAAAGTTTGTCTGCTTCCAAAGAAAACAAACTCCTCTAAAACGAACCATTGCATCTGCGGTAAATTGTAAGAGTGGCATATATGACTAGCACTGGATCTTTATTGTGACTGCTAACAATATCCGTAAGATGAATTCTGAAATAACATCTTAATTTTCAGTGGCAGGAACTGAAAATGGCTGCATTGCAGCACCAGCATCACCAAGGAAAATGCTAGAGGTGTAACAGTATTTTCAGGTTTCCAAGTTCAATTGATTTTCATTATTTTATGGGTTAAAATGTCTTCAGTCTGGAAAAGATTCTGACAAATGTTCTTAAAGTACCATGTTAGCCCTTTAACAAAATTAAATCAAGGATTTGATAATATATTGATCAAATATTGGTAAATACTTTTAAATCAAATCTGACAGTGGAGAGACTGAATGTACTGTTTCATTTTGGGGTTTTACTGATTCTGAAAAGAGTGTTTAATGGTAGCGACAGAGAATATTTCCAATGTCCTGGCAGTGCATAGGCACCATTTGTGTGTGAAGAATGTAATCAGTATCCTCTCTGTCTCAGATTTGAGATTGACGACACTTCGCCCAGTATGTCTGGTTGCTGTGGAGACGACTGTTCCTATGAAATTCTGAGTCGACGAACAAAATATGGCGAGGCCTCTGGTCACGCGCATGCTGGCGGCCACTGCGGAGGCTGCTGTCATTAGGTGCAGACCCTTCCTCCTTTGTTACAGAAAACACTCCTCATCCTACTCTTCAATCAGCGGTCACCTCTTTGCCCCTAGTACCTCCATATAAATGCCCTTAAGCCTAGTTCAGTCACACTCTGTGCAGGATGCCAGGCAGAGTGCCTCTGATGTTGGTCGGTTTCAGTCTCCTGTTCCAGCAAGAATACTTTCCTCTTGTTTGCTTATCATGGAAGTCATCATGAGCTTCCTCGTTTTCAGGCTGAGATTTTTCAATGAGTTAAAGTTCATAAGGTTTTTGTGTAAGATAATAATTGGGAAAAAAAAAAAAAAAAGAAAACAAAATTAAGATGAACATAATCAACCCATTTGCTAGTGTTTTATTGTGTCCAATTCAGATAACAAACCATGCACGAATTTACATCGTTTGAGTGTAAATTGGTACTTACCGGAGGTCGTTCTGTCGTTCAGTAATCTTTTTCAAAGCCGTGATTTCATCATTTTTCTACCGCTGTGTACTTTTATTAGTTTTCTTTGCATGACTGTGAAAAATGCAGCATTTGAGGGAGGAGGTGCTCTGCAGAGGCTCCATGCTCTATAGTGGAGAATAAGAATCTGTGTCTTTGTAGATACGTAATACAAATGGTGCTCTTTTGTCACTCTAAAGATGTATGAATGAGGCATGCTGAAGTTCTAGCTGTGGAGTGGTGACTGAACTTGGCCTTGAATCTCTCAAAGCTACAGCATCTTTTGAAGGTCCTCCTTGCACTTGTTCTAAGTTTTGACCTAAAAATCGCCTGTAATTGGAGGCGTATTCTACCTTCAGTTCCATTAAGTTTTGAACAACAGAGATGGCAGTAATGGCCATTGTGACAACCCAGCATAACAAACTCTTCTCACCTCAGGAACAAGCACGGTGAGTTTGTTTTGTTAGATCTGCACATTCTGTCCTGATAATCATAAAAACAAAAACTCAAGGCTGCACTTTATGCTTTTAGCCGACAATTCCCCTTCTCCCAGGCTGCTAATTTTTTTTTTTTTTTTTTTTTTTTTTTTGTGAGCGAATGTCACACTGGTTGTTACTGCCATTTTCCTCTCTACTGCTCTTTCAGGGTACTCATACATATATTTTAACAAAATGCAAGGAGCTTGCCTACGTGTTGTATTCCTTCAAGAAACTGAATACAATGGCTTTGTATTCTTTATAATCACTCAAACTAGTCTGTCTCAGGTCATACAACTAAATCAAACCTATAACAAATGTTTTATAATGGCTATATATAGGGGATTGGTGTCAAAGGATGATGTCGATGTTCTCTATCTGATGAAGGGGTTGATGTGTGTGTTGCAATGGACCCTTAGTGTAGAAAAGTACTTTCTTTTTTTTCCTTTTATCAAGCATCTTAGCATTCTTTTATCAAGTCATTTCTGTATATCCATGTTTTTTTTTTCTGAACTGTATATAATCTGTTTGCCTTGTTCATTTTATTTGCCTTCACAAAAGTCTTTTGAGGGTGGGGTGACTTTAAAAAAGAATTGAGCAGATGTTGGAGAAATGAGTATTCCTGTCTTGTGCTTTGTTGTCAATGCAGAAAGGGACAGTCATTTCAGCTTTTGGTGTTTTATTTGTACGCAGCAAATAAAGGAAACTTGTTTGTCTGAGAAGTGCTTAGTTACCATCGTGAATCAATTACAGGGGAGATTTATTAAAGGGCTCATAATAGGAAAAATGAGCAGTTTTCATTCTTTTCCAATGCCCATTATAGACCCTAAGAATCCCACTGTTTGCACAAATATTGTTTCAAAACTTGTTTACTTTCTTGACCAGTGGTCACCAAAACTCTCCTGGAAAGCTATCTTCATCCATCTAACATGCTGCCTCTTTTTACCTTAAGTCTGTGTTTAGAGGCTCTGCAGGAGAGTGGACCACCAGGAGCCAGTAATGAAGGGGGGGCTGAGGGCCAGTACAGGGCAGGTGATCAGAACAGAGCTCATTTGCATCAATCCTAAAGGGGACATATTATGCAAAACTCACTTTAGTTATAATAGGTATATGGGCTACAAAACATGTTCATTAAGTTCTTCGCACAAAATCACTCTCACATAAAGAGATCTCGCCAGCTCTATTCTTGACAGTTTCAGTCCCTTTCAAAATGAGCCGTTTAAGGGCTCTGTCACTTTTATGCAAATAAGCTGTTGCTGGCCACGCCCCACCCATCCCATGCCAATGCTGTGCAGAATAAATGGCAGAAAATAGAGGCGCTGTCCAGCCATATATGTTTGGATTTATATTGTTCTTTGCATTCAACAACACAACACTTCATGTGTGACTTGCCTTTGCCTGTGGCCATAGCGGTCGGTGTCTTATGCGTGCTTGTAAAACCAGCAGGCAAAAATGGCGGGTCTTCAACTAGTCTAGTGGGTGGGGGCTCGACAGATGAGGGGTGGTTCTATGCAAATTTCCTTATTCTGACGTCAGAATATAGGAGCCGTCAAAACGGCTCGTAAAAGCATATGATTCCTGACACCAAAATCTTTCAACTGATTCACAGAAAATGGACGTATGTTTTTTTTTGTTTTTTTTTAGCGCTTGGTGTTTATAGGAGCAGTAGAGACCCAAATGGAAATACAAAAGGGTGCAAAATTGAGTTTTGCATAATATGTCCCCTTTAAAAACATCAACAAAAACATCTTTTGAATTTTAAAATATGACCGTTTTGAATTCTCTTTTCTGTATGTAAACCCCCACAAATATAAATTAGTACATTTTTTAAAAACATTTAAATATGGGCCCTTTTAAGAAGCTTATGCTGATAAAATGAGCAGGAAAATGCCAAAAAGTAAACTTAAATATAATTTTGTAATATTTATGCTTTTTCAAATATTTTTCAAAGTGAACACCTGCACTTGACACACCTGTACATTTCCAGGAGGTTTTCTTTGCTTTTTTCCCTCTATGTTAAAAGTCTCAAATTATTTTTTTGTCATAACATCAAACCAAATATGCAAGTTTGTCTTATTTCAAGGAACTGCAGCCATATGTTCTTTGTTCAGACCGCTGAACAAAGAAAATCTTAATTTCTTGAAGGATTTACATTTTGTGTGAATTGTATTTGCCTCTACTAATTTTAACTGACTCAGAGTTTGACACAGTAGCCACCATTTCAATTAAGTATACACCATTCAGCCACAACATTAAAACCACAGATGCAGTCAGTTCTTATAGTTTATGAGTTGGAAGGGGGAAAAATGGGCAAACAAAAGCCTAAGAAACTTTTGACAAGAACCAAATGGTGATGGCAAGACAACTTTCAGAGTATCTCTGAAAAGGCAGGTTTTGTGGGGTGTTCACAGAATGCAGTGGTTAGTATCTACAAAACGTAATGCAAAGGACAACCACTTAACCTGCTGGTTAGGGAGTTAACCCTGTGATCAGAAGGTTGTGGGTTCAAATCCCAGGACAGCTAGTGGCACCACTGAGGCACACTTGAGCAAGGTACTATCCCACACACTGCTCCCCAGGCGCTGTGTTCCTGGCTTCCCGTTGCTTCACTTGGTGAAGGGGTTGAATACAGAGAAAGAATTTCACATTGTTCACACTATGTGCTGGGGTGTGTTCGCAAATGACAAATGGACAGTTCTGGGTCGGGGCCCCAAGGCTCACTGCAGGGGCGTCGGAAGCATTTTTAATGCGATGGGGACGCATCGGTCTACTTGTGGGGGCGGGGTTTGGGTGTGGGGGGGCGGGGTTTGGGTGGGGGCGGAGTTGCTGCGTGCGTGCAAAGTGTTGTCGTTTTAGGGGGTGAGG
>JBBIGA010000011.1:11768083-11780848 GCA_037576975.1 Alestes dentex
CTCACCGCATGCAAGTGAAGTGAATCCTCAGTGCACAGACAGGCTGCTCGGATTTCCAGTGGTGTGTGTGTTCTTCTGTCGATTAAGTGGAGTGGATTCTTTCACGAAAGATTCAAGATTTAACAGCGCTGGGTGAACTTATTATTTATGGTAAATGGGGAATGTGAGGGGGACACGCCCCCCTCTGATTGAATGGCGACGACGCCCATGGCTCACTGATATGTGGGAGAGCAAAGGTTAGCCTGTCTGGTGCCACAGAAGAGCTACAGTAGCACAAATTGCTGAGAAAGGTAATGCTGGATATGACAGAAATGTGTCAGAACACACAGTAATAAACATGAATTTTAAATAAATAAACAGTGCATCACAGCTTGCTGCATATGAGTCTGCAGAGCCACAGACCAGTCAGAGTGCCCATGCTGACCCCTGTCCACCACTGACAGTGTCTACAGTGGGCAAGTGAGCATCAGAACTACATCACAGAGCAATGGAATAAGGTGGTCTGGTCTGATGAATCAGGTTTTCTGTTATAGCATCTGTATGACCAGGGTTGTCGCTTACCTGGTTAAGAGATGGCAACAGGATGCCCTCTTGTAAAAAGGCAAGCCAGTGGAGGCAGTTTGATAATCTGGGCAGTGTTCTGCTGGGAAACCATGGGTCCTGGCATTCACATGGAAGCTACTTGGATACATTCAACCATCTAAAAATTGCTAGAGACCAAGTACACTTCCTCCACTGTCTTCTCTAATGGCAGTGGCCTCTTTCAGCAAGATAAAATTGCAAGAGAAAACTGCAAAAAATATTCCAGAATGGGTTGAGGAACATGGCAAAGAGTTGTTCTCAAATAAAAGAGGTGCTGAGCTGGTCTCCAGATTCCCCAGACTTCAATACGACCAAGTATCCGTGGGATGTGCTGGACAAATAGTTCAATCCATAGAGGTCCCTCCTTGTTACAGTGTGTCAGAGTTGTTTTAATGGCATGAGGGGGACTTACACAATAGTAGGCAGGTCATTTGAATGTATTGGCTGATATATATGGACAAAAGTATTGGGTCGCCTGACCATTACACCAACAGGGACTTTAATGACATTGTATTCAAATACGTCGATTTTAATAATGAATTGGTCCGGCCTTTGCTGCTATAACAGCTCCTATTCTTCTTGGAAGGCTTTTCATGAGATTTTCATTCATTCTGTAGAGGTTTAATGAGGTCAGAAACTGATGAAACGGATGAGATGGCCTGGCTCTCAGTCTCTGTTCCAGGTCATCCCAAAGATGTTGGATGGGGTTGAGGTCAGGGCCCTGTGCGGGCCAGTCAAGTTCTTTCACACTGAACTCATCGCACCATGTCTTTATGGAGCTTGCTTTGTGCACTGGGGCACAGACATGCTGGGGCTTTCCCCAAACTGTGTCCACAAACATGGAAGCACGGTGTTGTCCTAAATGTATTGGTATCCTGAAGCATTAAGATCGCCCTTCACTGGAAATAAGGGGCGTCGCCCAAACCCCGATAAACAGGCGTGTCCCAATACTTTTGTCCATATGGTGTACTTTTCTTGTCCTGACGGAACTACATTGCTTTGCTCTGTGTTCAGGGGGCTGGAATGAGCGTTGCTCCGCAGCGGAAAGTGCTGGCGTTGTTTGAACTGGAATGACAGAAGGAGGGTTTATGGCTGATTTCGTGCATAATGAAGGACACAGACAGCTTATTATACTGCCGGGACTGGTTTGAGGAGGTGAATGGTGCGCTGAGAGCTGTCAGTGCACGTCAGCAGTGTGTCAACAAGCCCTCCGGTCCTGTAAGAGCTCTCACGGGTCTCTCTCTGACACGGTAGGATAGTGGAGTGTGTTCTCCCCTCTAGCTGCCTGTCTAACCAGCTTTATCAAACATTTGACTGGAAAATAGATCTGTTCACATGCCAAACTGTATTTGCACATCATCATGCTATGCTTTGGACCCCTGCCAATAAGCCAGTGTCGTTCAGTGGGACTTCCTGCCTTCACCTGGTGGTAGTTTAGTTCTGTTTCCACACCGAGTCTGGAGGATTCTGCCTGGAGGATGAAGCTCAAACTTAAGACCGTGTTCCTGCTCTACTTCATGGTGTCTCTGATGGGGCTTGTCTATGCACTGATGCAGTTAGGTAAGACATCTCTCGACTCCCTTTTCAAGTTCCGGTGTATGTCCAGAGGTACACTGTATAGATAAAAGTATTGGGACAAACCTGATTTCAAGGTTTGGGCTACGCCCTTACTTCCAGTGAAGGGCACTCTTAATGAGTCAGCGGACCAATACATTTGGTCAACGCCATGCTTTGTAGATACCGTTTGGAGAAGAACCTTTTCTATTCCAGCTTGACTGTCCCCCCAGTGCACAAAGCAAGCTCCATAAAAACATGTTTGGATGAATTTGGTGTGGAAGAACTTGACTGGCCTGCACAGAGCACTGACCTCAACCCCGTCCAACACCTTTGGGATGAACTGGAGCTGAGACTGGCCTTCTTGTCCAACATCAGTGCCTGACCGCATAAATGCTCTACAGAATGAATGGGCACACATTCCGACAGAAACATTCCAAAATCTTGTGGAAAGCCTTCCAAGAAGCATGGAACCTGTTATAGCTGCAAAGGGGGACCAACTTCATAAAGTACTTTTGTCCGTATAGTGTTTGTAGACCTCTTTTAATTTGGGACTTAAGCACCCAGTGCTGATACAGATTACAGCTTGTAGACTTTTCTAGAGAGAAGCACATCCAGTCTGCCTGCTCCAAAGTGTCCCATTCGAGGGGCAGTAGAATGGAACACTTTGGAGCAGCCAGACTAATTAAGTTGTGGCTGAATGCAGTTAAATCCTCACCCAGTGTTCCAGTATCTGGTGTAAAACCTTCCCAGAACAGCAGAGGTTGTTACTGCTACAGAGGCAAGAAGCTAACGCTCCAGAAGCAAACTGCAACCCCTGATTTTGGATGTAATGATGAATGAATAAGCGTCTCAAAACTTCCAAAAAAAAATCGTTCACACGATCATTGCTGGTTTTCTTTTTTTTTTTTTCAGGTCAGCGCTGTGACTGTAGAGAACAAGAACTGCCTAAAGACCGAATGATCTCTCGATTAAGGGGGGAGCTGCATAAGTTACAGGAGCAGATGAGAAAGTCAGAACCAACAAAAGCCGCCATAAAAACTGTTCTGCCTAGCATCTATGTAATTACACCTACCTATGCAAGGTATGTAGGTGAATGTTAAAAATAAGTGTTGTGAAAATGTTGTGAAATAAATATTAGTATTACATTTATTTTCTGAACTGTTTTTGTTCCTTGTGTCCATCCCATTCAATGTTTCAGACTGGTGCAGAAGGCTGAGCTCACTCGTTTGTCTCAGACATTACAGCATGTCCCTCAGCTGCACTGGATCCTGGTAGAGGATGCTCCACACCGGACGCCTTTGGTCAGGGACTTTCTTGCTGCCTCTGGTCTGACGTATACCCACCTCCACATGCTCACCCCCAAAGACCGGAAACTACAGGAGGGTGACCCCAACTGGCTAAAGCCTCGGGGAGTTGAGCAGAGGAATGAGGGTTTGCGTTGGCTCAGGGAAATGGCTGCTGCAGCAGGGGGGAAGGGGCCAACCATCGAGAATGCTGTTGTGTACTTTGCTGATGATGACAACACATACAGCCTGCAGGTCTTTGAGGAGGTAAGTCAAAGTTGGTTCCACCTACATCTTACTGTGATAAAAATGTCATTACAATTACTGTATTTTTTTACTTCCGTTTTTCTCCCACATTTCGTAGTATCCTATTTTTTCTGGTAGCTAAGTTTTCCTTAGGCCGATTCCCTTAAGTCTGCTATCAGACATCTGTATTGGCTAGCATCGTGAAAGACTGTGGGAGGGGGTCTTCCTAGCAGGGGCGAACCCTCCTAGCCGCATAAAGCTGTGGCATCACTGTGGCTTTAACTGAGATGGTTGCGCCGCTTAGGTTATATATGAAATTTTCATGCAAAAAGGAAGTACACAGAACCACAATTACTTGAGTCATATGAGTGTGCAGGGGGTCCTCGAGGTACAACACAGATCCATTCCTACAACAGTGATGTAACCCGAATTTTGGTGTAGGTCGAAACACACTCTAGCCTAAGCCACTTACCTGTCCTAACACAGTTATAAAATCATGATCTAGAACATAAAAACACAACTAAGCCACAGAAAAAGGAAAAGGATGTAAATATACTGTACTTGTATTTTTAACAGTCCAAACTGGTGTGGGTAAGTGTATGGGGGATGCCAACTCCTTCACTCATTGGTCGCGCGTTACTGCGTATTCTGCTGCCACACGTGACCAAACAAGTTCTTCCACATAGTCCTTAAGCACGACGCTAACGGCGTACATTGAAACACTCACATCTCACTTTTTAAAAGTTTTTATGGGATTGAGCATCGTAAACTCGAAACGTCGTATGTCGAGACTGTTGCACCCGAGGACCCCCCTGTAGCAACAAATCCACTGCTAGTGTGGCAGATTTTAAGTGTTGTTAAGAGCTAGCTGGGGTAGTGTTGCCCACATGCAGTGACAGTTTTCCCACTACTTTATTATTGTAATCTCTAATACCAGCAAGTGTATATCTTCTACCCTCTCTGTCTGTGTTACTTTCATCCGTCTCAGATGCGTTACACTCAGAAAGTCTCAGTTTGGCCGGTGGGACTGGTTGGTGGGATGAAGTTTGAGCGGCCTGTGGTGGAAAATGGGAAAGTAGTTCGGTTTCACACTGGCTGGCGTCCCAATCGCCCCTTCCCCATCGACATGGCTGGCTTTGCTGTCTCCCTAAAACTGGTATTGGCCAATCCTGAAGCTCGATTTGATGGCGATGCACAAATCGGCTTCCTGGAAAGTAGTTTGCTGGAAAACATAGTTACCATGGAGGAGCTGGAGCCCAAAGCAGACATGTGCAATAAGGTGGGCAATGACTTTCATGGTTACAGGTTTGTTGGGTTGTAGCATGGAATCTATGTACCTCATGGTACAATGTTACATGAGGAATCTTTACTGCAGCATTAAATAATGTGGTCTAATGGAGTGGTTCTCAAGCCAATCCTTTAAATGTTCTCACACATGGGGATGGAGCAAAAATATTGTCTGTCTGAAAAATATTGACTTCCTAATATTGACACACCTGGTATGCAGGAGTGTGCAGGACTACGAGACCACCCTTATTTAACTACTAGTGAAATGACCATTTTGTAGGATTTTTTTTTACTTTAACCATTGATTTTTAGCCTCTGGAAAAAAAGAAAACATTATAAACAGTATAACAACATTGTACATCGTTCAGTATTTCTTTTGTCCAATTTTCGGGACCTTATTTTAGTTTCTCAAAATAATCTGCAAAGACATTTTTTTCCTTGCTGTGGTTGCATTTTCTTTGCTTCTTACAATCCAAACATATTCATTATGGTTGAGGTCTGACCTCTAGAATGGCTGGTTCTGAAAAGACCAGCAACTCTTATTTGTCTGTATTCTTTTCTCAGTACTAGTTTCTTGATAGAAACTAGGAGAAGGAGAAGTAGTGCTTTTCAACTTTTTTTATCACGTCCATTTTAGGAAACCTTTAGAAATTCCCTTTGACTTTCCCATTGCACAGACAACTGGAGGACGGTTTCTGACTTTTGCTCAGTACAGCAGTATTAGCAATGTATTACTATAGGCAGTGTATTGTGCTAGCAGACATGTTAATCACTATTATGGCCAAAGAGATGTTACTCTAAACCTGTATTAAAATCATTTTTCTTTTGTTTTGTTTTGCTTTGCTGTCTCAGGTGCTGGTGTGGCACACTCGCACTGAAAAGCCAAAGATGAAGAGGGAGGAAGCTCTCATAAAGCAAGGGTTGGGATCAGATCCCGAAGTGGAAGTGTGAGACCATCACCTACATGAACACACACACCTGAATTTTTCCAGAATGCTAAAATGTGAAAGATTTTGTCATATTGCCACATTTAAAGAATTTTTCATTGTTAAAGTCATTTTCATGTGTACAGTGAAACTAAAGAGCATTAAGTCCTGAATCTTATTCGACTGAGGTCAGTTCAGTCCTGGAGCATCATCAGCCATTTCATTCACCACACAGTTATTCAGCCGATCATGAGAAACGCCAGTATTGCTGAGTTTAACAACCTGTATAGATTAATAATGAAGCTACTGCTAAATCAGACTTAATGTATAAGTATCTACATCACAGAATATAAAGATTAAAGTTGTATTGTAAGACTTTAAAACACACCAAACTTTGGTGAATGGGGTGTGTTTCATGTGTATTTCTTCTGACATGAACACTTTAAGAGTCCTGCCTTATTGGGAGGGTGGGGGATTTATGTTGAGTATGAATGGAAGAGTTGTAACATACTGAGATTTCAACACAGTATAGTGCAGTTTCATTACTTTACAAAAGAGTTCTATGCACTATGAACTTGCTGTATGTAATGAAATATAAATGTCATTTTCACTAGAGGAGAAGGGCATGAAAAAGGGAATGTAGGAACCTACAAAAATAATGTGACGTAAGATGTGCTGTGTACTTGTAACTGAGATTTGCGTTTTGGTTGTATATAATATTGAATGGTGTTATTTATATCTGAAAAGAACTAAATGTTTACAAAAGTGAAGTTGTATTTATAGTAACGGTTCAAATGATCATGAGCTCCGCAGTCATGTCTGGGTTTTATATTTGTTTTAATTTCATTGTGGAACTGAATAATGCAAGTGCACAACCAAGAACGGTGAGTTCCAGTAAATTTCACAACCTCATGTATTATTATTATAATTATTATCATTATTATTATTATTATTATTATTATTATTATTATTATTATTATTATTATTATTATTATTATTATTGTTTTATGTGTTATAGTTATATTATGTGCTGCTTTCGGAACATGTATTCTTTCTTCCTTTCTGTTTCAATAGTATGTTATGTAGATAGTCACTGGCAGCATGCAACGTGTGTCTACCTTTAAGGCTGACGGAGAAGCTGACTGGTCCTTGCTGATGTTTAATGCACCAATCATGTGCAGGGTTGTACAAAGGGATCTACTCCTCCCTAGTATGTTCTATCTTACACGGCTCAGAGCTGAATCCGTGCTTTCTAACAAAAGAGGCTCTGTCTCTAATTGGAAATATGTTTTCACAATATTTGTTTGGATTTTATCTTTGTCTTAAACACTATGCGACCTTGAGAAAAATTGGATGAACGTTTGACATTTTACGTGAGACGATGGGGATTATGTTTTTTTCAATGAGAAAAATATGCTACTGTTATTTCATTGTCTTTTGGCACACAATAGAGGCTCAGATTCGCTATACTATACCAGAGGAGTTGAGAGGTGGATCCGTGGTAGGAAACATTGCTAAAGATCTCGGTTTGGATTTATCTGAAGTTATAGATCGTAAATTGCGAATAGCGTCTGGGTCAGGTAAGCAGTACTTCACCGTGTCTGTGGATAAAGGTGAACTTATTGTAAATGAAAAAATAGACAGAGAAAACCTTTGTGGGATTAGCGTTCCATGTTTGTTGTCGCTTGAAGCAGTTGTAGAAAATCCGTTACAGTTACATCGGGTAGAGATTGAAATACAAGACATCAATGACAACACGCCCAATTTTAATTCTGATGGGTGTATTTTGAATATTCCGGAGTCTATAAACCCTGGCGCTAAATTTCTTTTGGTTAGTGCAGACGATCCTGACGTTGGGTCGAATTCTTTACAGTCCTATAGCCTAGAAAGGAACAAGTATTTTGTATTAAATGTAAAAACCCAAGACGGCATAAAAATTCCGGAGTTAGTGTTGGACAAACCCATCGATCGAGAAAAAGTGGCTATTCATAAACTTATACTGACGGCTATAGATGGTGGAAGTCCGGCGAGATCTGGGACATGTGAAATCACTATCATTGTTTTAGATAATAATGACAACGCGCCACAGTTTGATAAATCATTTTATGAAGCAACTGTAGATGAAAATGAACGAATCGGTAACAACATCGTAAAGGTCAACGCTGTGGATTTGGACGAAGGACCAAATGGAGAGGTCGAGTATTTTTTTGCAGAAAAAACATCTGATGCACTGAAGACAGTTTTTGACATTAACTCGAAAACTGGAATTATTAGTGTGAAAGGCCCTCTGGATTACGAACAAGCTAATTTACATAAGTTTGACATGCTGGCAAAGGACAAAGGGAACCCACAAATGGAAGGGCACTGTAGTGTAAAAATAAAGATCAATGATATTAATGACAACGACCCAGATATAGTAATAACATCTCTCTCTAGTCCAGTACCTGAAAATTCTTTGAAGAACACGGTAATTGCTTTAATTAGCACACAAGACGCCGATTCTGGCGAGAATGGGAAAGTGAACCTCACACTGGCTTCTTGTTCACCGTTCAGACTGAATCCTTCCCTCTCCAACCACTACTCGTTAGTTACAAATGGTCTACTGGATCGAGAAAAATTCCCTGAATACGAGATCAAGCTAAACGCGATTGATTCAGGTTCACCACCAAGGTCTACACAAAAAGTACTTAAAATCAACGTTTCAGACGTCAATGACAACTCTCCTGCCTTCTCTCAGAAATCATATACAGTTTACACTAAGGAGAATGGCGTGCATGGATCAATACTATGTTCGGTGTACGCATATGACCCAGATTTGGACCAAAATGCTAAAATTTCCTATTCCATTTTGGACTCGAATGTTCAGGACGTGCCTATTTCATCTTACATCTACATAAACTCAGAAAACGGTAGCATCTTCAGCATGCACTCCTTCGACTATGAAAAAATTAAAGTGTTTCAGATCCAAGTTCAGGCGAAAGATCACGGCTCTCCGTCTCTAAGCAGCAACGCCACGGTTCATGTGTTCATTCTGGACCAGAACGACAATGCCCCCGCTGTCATTTACCCCTCTGCAGTCCTGGGCTCTGTCTCTCATCCTAGGATGCCCCGCTCCGCTAATGCAGGACACCTCGTTACTAAGGTCACAGCAGTGGACGCGGACTCGGGACACAACGCCTGGATTTCCTATCGGCTCGCAGAGGCCACGGACACGTCTCTGTTCAGCGTCAATTTACACACAGGAGAGGTGAGGACTAAGCGCTCCGTTTCAGAGCAGGATGACAGCTCTCAGAGACTGCTCATAGAGATCAAGGACAATGGGGAACCAGTGCAATCCACCACAGTCACCGTGGATGTCCTTATAGAGGACGCCTTTCACAAGCCTGTCTCAGACTACCGTAAGAAAACCACAGAACTCAGTAAGAAAAGTGGCACAGTCACTCTTTATCTCATTATTTCTCTCGCTTCTGTTTCTTTACTGTGTCTGATGACTTTTCTCATCTTACTGGTGAAATGTGCTCGAAACAGTAGAGGCAGCTCGAGCTGCTGTATCCGACGGAGCGATTCTGGAAATAAAAACCCCAACAGAAACCTGCAGATCCAGCTCAACACCGACGGACCCATTAAGTATGTGGAGGTTCTGGGGGGAGACATGATGTCTCAGAGTCAGTCCTTCGGCTCTTATCTCTCTCCAATGTCGGAATTCAGTGATTTCACCCTCGTCAAGCCCAGCAGCACCACAGACGTTACAAACACGGTCAACGTGCTCGATGCGTCATTACCTGACAGCACGTGGACGTTCGAGTGTCAACAGGCGAGTGTTCAATGGTATATACGTTGTGTGGACATATTTGTTTTTGTTACTAATCTCGTGTTAGAGGCCACTTCTGTGCGCTAATCTCGGTATACACGTTTTCTCAGAAAGTAAATGTTAGAAAATCCTTAAACAAAAAGTCCACGAAATCCCCATCACCAACATGTTTTTGAGATTTGTGGTATTGTGATTAAATTTGAGCTAATTCTACTATATTATGTATGCTGGCGTTCTCTTTTAGTCGTGGAATAAGACACTGGTGAACACTCTCCTATTGTTTTTTTTGTCGTTGCTTTTTATATATCTCCCTACAAGCAGTAAATTCATATTTACATATCCGAATTTGTAACAAGCGTAAACACCAGATTATTTTAAATATAAATATCGAGTGAAATACGCAGGGTACTCCAGAATGAATTAGAAGTGTGAATGATGTAGATCCAATGTATGTAGATCCTTTGGTTTCAGAAATTACATTGTAATTAACGTGGTGTGTGTGTGTATGTATGAACATTTTCCTGTAGTTTGTCCATTATCAGCATCACTGAAAACTCGCTCACTGTCAACTAAGTGCCACTCCTCTAAATAACCAAGCATGGTTTTTGCATCAGTAATATATCACTTTTAGTGTGTACTTTTTTGGTATTTCTTTGTATTACGTGCTTCCTCTTAGTTTGATACATTACTGCAGCTCCTTCAGCAACACTGTTTCTTTAAGAACAGGAGTGAGTTATTCTTCTCTTTTTGTTGGTGCCACACGAACCAATAGAGGACCAGTACAGTACAAGAATATCTACTCTCTCCCCTTTTAATGTGTCATTACTCTCAGAAGATAAGCTTCTGCAGATCCAGCACCGAGCGCTGAGAATTCAGTCAACTTCAAGCAGTTGCTGTCTTTTACTTGTTACCCAGGCATTCACGATATTGTAGAGCAGAAAATATATAATTCACAAAGGTTTGTCATTCTAATGTATTTGATGTAATGCATCAGAATTATTTTGTTCATAGTGTCTGTGTGATATTCTTATCAACACCCAAGACGCCTGTCAGTGTCTTCTCTTTAAATGGCAGTTTTGATTTTCGTCCCAGCCCATTGGTGTGCCCTGAACCAATAGGAGGGCCAGTACAGTACAAACAGATCTACTCCCTCCCCTTCTTTTGTGTCATCAGTCTCACAAGAGGAGCTTCAGTGCACAGCATCGGGTGCACGCAGATTTAGTCTCAGTCAAGCTATCGACAAAGAATTATTCTTTATTTGCAATGATTAACATAGTAATTTATCGTGCAATTAACTCTGGATGTAGAAAATGGAGACTATGATGAGATATACGTGGAGAAAATTGAGGATTTCTGGGCTGCTTCATGCTCTTGTTGTGTGGAATATAATCGAGGCACAGATTCGCTACACTATTCCTGAGGAGCTTAAGGAGGGCACTGTGGTCGGAAATATCGCCAAAGACCTGGATTTGAAAGTATCAGAGGTTTTTGAAAGGAATTTGCGGATTGTTTCCGAATCTGGTAAGCAGTATTTCGGCGTGGATCCAGTAAGAGGTGAACTGGTTGTGAAGGAGAGAATTGATAGAGAGACGTTATGCAGTCAGAGCGTCACTTGCCTTCTTCCTCTGGAAGCTATTGTAGAAAATCCGTTACAGTTGTATCATGTTGAAATAGAGATCCAGGACGTTAATGACAACTCTCCGGTTTTCCAGAATAAACATACAACTTTAAATATAGCCGAGTTAACAGCGCCTGGTGCAAGATTTCGTTTAGAAGCGGCTCAGGACCCTGATGTTGGCTCAAATTCACTACGTACGTACACACTCAGTAAAAATGAGTACTTTACATTAGAAATGAAAATAGCAAAAGACGGATTTCAGGTTCCCGAGCTAATATTAGAGAAATCTCTCGACAGAGAAAAACAGTCGACAGTTAGTCTGAAGCTGTTGGCTTTAGATGGAGGAAAACCGGCCAGGTCCGGAACAGCACAAGTCACTGTTTTGGTTCTTGATACAAATGACAATTCACCAGTTTTTGAAAAGGCTCAATATGACGCAAAACTTACAGAACATTCACAGGTAGGTATTGTTGTGGTGACCGTAAAAGCTGTAGACCCGGATGAGGGTCTGAACAAAGAAATAAGTTATTCTTTTGGACCACACACAACAGATATGATACACAATCTGTTTACTGTTGACTCAGTAACTGGCGAGGTAAAGGTAAAAAGTACAATAGATTTTGAGTCAGATAACTCTTTTGATTTTGATATTGTCGCGCGAGACAAAGGCGCTCCCCCGATGGAAAGTCTTTGTAGTATCCACTTGGACATTTTAGATATAAACGATAACGCACCCGAAATAGTAATAAAATCTTCTCCGACTCCAGTGCGCGAAGACGCTCCTGTTGGAACGGTTGTGGCTTTGATAAGCGCCAAAGATTTAGATACAGATGAAAACGGAAAAGTAAGTCTGACTCTATTACCAGGCGTTCCGTTTTCCTTAAAACCATCGATTTCAAATCATTATACACTAATCACGGACCAAAAACTAGACAGGGAGACTCATTCTTTATATAGTGTTGTAATAATTGCTACTGATTCTGGGTTACCACGTCTCTCATCTAAGCAGGAAATACGTGTCACGATTTTAGATATAAATGATAACCCCCCTGTCTTTGCTCAGCAAGTTTACACTGTTTATCTTAAAGAAAACAGCGCTGCCGGATCGATATTGTGTTCAGTGTCCGCATCTGACCCAGACCAGGGAGAAAATGCAAAAATTTCATATTCTGTTTTAGAGTCAAGAGTTCTGGACTCACCGGTATCTTCTTACATCTACATTAACTCAGAAAACGGTAGCATCTTCAGCATGCACTCCTTCAACTATGAGAAAATGAAAGTGTTTCAGATCCAAGTTCAGGCTAAAGACCACGGCTCTCCGTCTCTAAGCAGCAACGCCACGGTTCATGTATTTATTCTGGACCAGAACGACAATGCTCCCGCTGTCATTTACCCCTCTGCAGTCCTGGGCTCTGTCTCTCATCAGAGAATGCCTCGTTCTGCTAAAGCAGGACA
>JBBIGA010000011.1:11791684-11805322 GCA_037576975.1 Alestes dentex
TGTTTTTGTGTGTGTGTGTGTGTGTGTGTGTGTGTGTGTGTGTGTGTGTGTGTGTGTGTGGGTGTGTGTGTGTGTGTCTGTATTCACTCATCATTCACTTTATTAGAACAAATACCTCATTACCCACAGCAGTGGTCAGATTCAGGAGCAATGTATGGTACATGCTTCGTATCTGGGAAAAATAAAATGTGCACCAACAGATGTGTTACAAGGTGGCTTCGCATTTCTAACAAACTTGCAGTGGGTGAGGTGTACGAATGCGTTTATACAGTATGCATAAACCTAGTTTTAATTCACTATTCACTTTAATGGTGAATTACAATTTGGCATTAACAACTTATTTTTATATGTAGTGATTTTTGCACATGCTTCTTTCAATTTCATAAGTAAATTATAGAGTGTATTACATTTAATCAGCACAGTAGCTCTTAACGTGTTTAATATATTTGTGTTTTTTTGAAACATGTCATTTGGAAGCATACTTTTTTAATGATGATTAAACTTTATGATTTAAGACTTTTTTGTGCATTGAGTCCCTCAAGAACACACACATACATGTAGATGGGGTCTGGATGTAAGAAAATGAACCATAAATGCTTGCTTATGAAGTATTTTAAACTCAGAGCACTCTGCGTAGCAAAAACACTTGTTAGATGGACCATGAAAAAGAGGAATTCAACTAATGTTTTAACACACACAGAAATGTCTTGTAGAGCCTGAGTAGACTGATAAATCAGTCTGATGAGCCTGTTCTCTACCTCTCAGTTACTGAGCTCTTCTAAGGGATGGCAGGACTGAACAATGGGCATATTAGCATCCGAGTTGTTTTGCACCTGCGAGTGTGTCCGTGTGTCTCATCATGGTGAGTAAGACAGTCCACATTTGACACATATGCATGTCAACGTCTGCGACTTATATTTAATTATTTGACAAGGTGAGTTTTACTTCATTTAAATAATAATTGGGTTTTTTTTTCAAGAAATATTAAGAATCCCATAAAGGGAAACCGCCAATTTCCAGTGAGGAACTACAAGACACAGTAAAAAATGTAGCAGTGTGTGTCTTCTCCTCTTCTCAAAACTCTCTCTCTCTCTCTCTCTCTACAGTAAATCCCCACTTTAGTGCTAAATTATTACGAAAAATATAGTTTACTAATTTTGTAACATAAATATTAACGTAAATCCAGCCACATTTCGATATAAAAAAATAACTATACATTTTTTGGTACTATGGAGAGAAACACAAAGAAAGCGTGTCTTGGGATGGTGAAATACTGCTGTACTCAGAGGCTCCCGCCTTTGAAAGTAGCCAATCCGAGAACGCTATTTATTTCTCCTTGCTGCTGATTGGCTGCTGCCCTGTGACGCCTCTGTGGCAGCTGCAGACTGCCACAGAATTTCCCCCATGGAGCGTCTCCAGTGTTCGTGTGTTTTGTATTTCTTTTTAACTGTAAATTAAATGAATTTATTACTGTATTGATGTGCTTATACCAAAGAAAATGACAGCGCATACCAAAGAAAATGCCCGTGCATTAATTACAGTACAGACTATACAGGGGTAACATCGATATTTACATTCTAGAACTGTGGGAGTTCAGTGTAAACTGTACAGTACACATACGGGTTTACCTTTACATTTTCTTTTAGGCTAATGGGTCTTAAATTTAATTAAAGTGTTTGGGAGACATGTTTCTGTTCATTTAAGTTCTCAATAAATAAATCACTCATGGAAGTCCGCGACTGTGCCTCCACTTTCCTGCCTGGACATAGCCGGTTTGTGACAATATTTAGGGTTTACACTATAAAAATAGGCATTTTTAGACACATTTTTACCACATCACAACAAAGCGTTTTTCACTATACGCAGGTTCTCTTGGATTTTTTTTGGATATATATATATATAGCTCTGGAAAAATTAGGAGACCACTGTAATTTATTCATATGACAACAATTCCTGCCAGTGTCTGTTCAATTCCTACACAAGCACCTAATTCAGCTTTATGAGGTACTGATTTGTGATCACCTGAATCAAATCTTATTTTATGAGGAAAAGTATAAAAAACACTGCTGTAATCAACTCTCCTCTCGCAGTGAGACCAGTCGGGTGGTAAAACACTACTAGAAGTTCGTCAAAGGTAATTATTGCCATTTTGTTTAAGAGTGAAGAAGAGATTTATTTTCTTAGAATTACTCAAGTTCTGTAAACACTGTATCATTTCTCTTATTTTGATGTTTTGTTATTTCCATAATAATTATGCTTTAAAGAATATTTTTATTTGGAAATTAGGATAAATGTTGTCAAAGCTGTTCAGTTCAATACTTGCACCTATAAAAGAAAAAACCTGAGAAGCTGAACATTTTTGCAGTTGTCTCATATATATATATATATATCCCATCACAACATACCTATATATATATAGGTATGTTGTGATGGGATCTTTCATTTTAAGGCAGTGTTTTCAGTATTCAACCATTAATACTTTTTTAAACCGTCCAATACTACACACAAGCACACGCACACACAGCTGCATCTCACGGGTCTGAATACTATGAGCGTGTGTGAGAGAGAGAATACACAGAGAGATAGAGAGAGAGAGAGAGAGAGAGAGAGAGAGAGAGAGACTATGCACGCGGAAACACACACACGAACTATGATTTCACATAAAGCCAAAAAGTCCAAACCCCCTAAACCGAACAGTCCCGCGTGCGCGCAGAAGCTAATACACACACTCAGACGAATAAACAAATAAATAAACAAAATAAGTAAGTAAGCGCAAAGCAGCGCCATCCGCAGTGTGCAGCCTCCCTTCATCTCTCTCCTTCTCCTCTCCTCTCCTCCAGCTCCCCCCAGCTCCCTCCATCCCCTCTGCAGCACCTGAGCGCGGCCACGGCGGGGAGAGAGGGAGCGTGAGAGAGAGAGAAAACGTCGATCGCGAGGACAGGAGAGGAGAGAGTAGAATAGAACAGACGAGAAGAGAAGAGAGGGAGAAGAGAATGGGCGAGAAGGAGAGGGGAAAGTGAAGAGATTGTCCTTCATCAGCGCAGGAGGAGGAGGAGGAGGAAGAGGCCTCTGCTGCTGCTGCTGCTGTGAGCCTCGCGGAGTCTCGCGCGTCCCCGCCCTGCGCGCGCTCACGGCCGCGGGGTGAGGAGGAGAGAGAGAGAGAGAGAGAGAGAGAGAGAGAGACAGAGGGAGAGAGACAGACAGAGAGAGAGAGAGACAGAGAGAGACACAGAGAGAGAGAGAGAGAGACAGAGGGAGAGAGAGAGAGAGACAGAGAGAGAGAAACAGAGGGAGAGAGAGAGACAGAGAGAGACAGAGGGAGAGAGACAGACAGAGAGAGAGGGAGAGAGAGACAGAGACACAGAGAGAGAGAGAGAGAGAGAGAGTACCGAGACGACGAGCCGAGCGCCTCTTACGAGATCACATCAACCGCTCGAGGCATCCGGACGGATTTTACTCTTTATCATCATCATCGTCATTATTATTTATATTGTTATTATTATTATCGTTATCGTGTGTGTGTTTTTTCCCTCGATGTGGACTCCCGACGTGGAGCGACGGCGTTGATGGAAAGCAAGGCGGTGCACTGCAGGTCCCGTCGATGTTTTAATTATTATTTTGTTTTCTGATCCGGACGGATATTTCAGTCTAAAGCCACATTTAGGCCGATGACTGGCTGATGACGCCAACAGGACCGAGCTCTCTCTCTCTCTCTATTTTTCTCCAGCAGAGGCACATGGGCTCCCCCGTATTTCTATAAGTAGACCTGCTGGGCTATAGGCAGCTCTCTGCAGCTCATTGTCTCGGAGATGCTCTCGCTTTTAAGGCTCGTCCCGTTTTCTCGGGTCTGCTGAGGAACACACACACACACACACACACACACACACACAAACACGGGGGGAATCGAGCTTCGAATCGAGAATTGAATCCCCTCCATCCACACCTTGACCGGTTCTGTTTATTTTCCTCTCGCCCTACCCCCCCCATACATCCATCCCCCCATTTCATTCGCTTGAAGCTCTTTTGCCTTCCTTCCCTCCATCCTCCGCTTTTTTTTGGTCAGCAGCCTGGGCTAAAGCTGAGAGAGAGGAGCTCTTCATTTGCCTTGTCTCTCCTCCTCCTCCTCGTCCTCCTCCTTTTCCTCCTCCTCGTCCTCCTTGAAGCATCAGCCTGGGCTTCTGCAGGCAGCCATGGAGACCCCCACTAAGCTCCCTCCGTCCAGCCCGTCCTCGCCCACCACAGGCTTTTCAGTGCCCAGTGCAGAGAAGGTGGACGGCTTCCCCCGCAGGTCCATGCGCCGGGCCCGCCAGAGAAGGTCCCACAGCTCCTCGCAGTTCCGCTACCAGAGCTCACAGGTGGAGCTGACGCCTCTGCCTCTGCTCAAAGGTAAGGCCACGGGCTGCCGGGACAAGCCAGGAGGCCATGTTGTGTTGTGTTGTGTTGTGTTTGTTTAGCCAGACCATTTCTCCAGTCACCACCACATTCACAAAAATGACAGAACACATGGTTCCCGGCTTGGATGTATGATTCACCCATGTATAGAACCTTCACATTACGTGGGCAGCTCTTTAACCCAGAGGAAGGTTCCTCAAGCTTACATCCCATTAACAAAAATGGCTCTTCGGTTAGGTACCTGGTGGAAGGTTCTTTGAGGCATCACTTCAAAGAACCCCCTTTGGCTCCTTTATTCATTTGTAGGAGTGTGTAGTGATGGGATAGTCACTGACCGTCTGGCCTCTAGTGTGTAGGCCTCAGCCAGGTCGACATATGCAACCAGATGTTGTCAGGAGGGCAAGCCAGGTTACACCAACCCAATGAGGGAACCGTACAGAGTGTATTTTGTGAGTAAATGTCACTGAGGCGTCCAGCCGGGTGCATCTAGTTTCAAGACCTTCCATATTTTGGTTCATCTGTAATGTACAGCTTTTCATCTTTGCATATGAGCCAAATGCCTTTTCTCCTCTTCCTGTGTTTGAGGGAGCGATGTAGGTAGAGGGAGCTGCCTGCCTCAGCACAAAAGTGTAATTCAGAGGCATCTACTGGATTTGCTTTCAAAAGATGAAATGGCCAAGGTCAGAAGCTTTCCAAACTGCTGTTCAAAACCAGGGTTCAGTACAAGACTCACCGATCCACATGTATTCAGACACTCCAGTCATCTTTGTCACCTTGACAACTCAAGCAGCAAAGCCTGCATACTTTGAAGGCTGTCGCAATGCTAGCGTTATAAACCAGGCGGTTTCACACCCCTCAACAGGATATTAGACATATTTCCTGAGGAATCATCAAAACATGGCCAGATGTAGTCAAAAGTCGATTTATTTTTGACCACAGTTCATAAGGCAGACGCCACCGTCTCCTCCACTGATCACACATATGATTCTGTTTTTTTTTTTTCTTTCATTTAGACGCCCACAACACATGCATGATTCACAGTCGGGATTCGTGTGATTCGCTTTTGGTTCATTTGGGATTTGTTTTTTTTAGTCTTAGGATTTCTAGTGCAACAGGATTTGGCAGGACATCTCCCCATGTGCGGGTGCAGATGTGGGTGTGCTGCCAGCATGGGGGTCTGGATTGTACCGTTGTCCTGCTTTACCACCCCGGTGGCCTGTTTCTAGCGGCACACATGACACTGTAAGAAAGAGCAGTACTAAAAGGACTCATCATTGATTCAGTATGTCTGACTACTAATGCTTGTAAGTTTGATGGCCTCCTTTGTCTTTACTGCACAGTGTGTTTGGTGTTGAATATCTATCTCTTATCTAATGTTGTTAAAGCCTCCAATGCAAGACACAGGAAGCCTGTTAGAAATAACTAGAACCATGGAAAACTACGTACTTTAAACACTCAAGTGGCCACTTTTGTCAAGACAGTCTTTGAGCCAAAAATACCATTTTGGTTCTAATGGAGCCACCAGCAGGTCCAGCTGCTCCATTTCAAAGAGTACTGATCACAAGCTAATGATAGCATGTGCTTTATGGCCTGAAAACATTTGAACCGCTCGTGTATAAAATAGGCCTATTGTCATTTTCTTCTCTGTGTAGTCTGCTTAGCAAGTATTTAGAGTAGCACATGATCGGTTTACATAGACTAGCCAAAGTCCAGTGTGTCATACATATTATTTTCCACATACTGCAATATAAGCTCTTCCTCAGGCTGTGGCATTACTGCAGCTTTATGACTTAACCAGCGACGTCGCAACTTTACACCAGTTGACATTTCAGCAGGTTTGTGGTAAGGTGTGAAAAACAGTGTTTACTAATTGTTACCATGAGTGCACGCATGAGTCATTTAATTGGTGTTGCATCATGAGTCTGAAAGAGATGATAATTTTTGGAAACAACGCCCGTGCAGCTATTACGATAAAAAAAGTCGACGTTTACTGGTGGTGTTTTGATTCATATGCTGATTCAGAAAAAGTAATGAACCAAGGCTCACGAAAAAAAATAGGCAAAGCAGATTACAGCATTGTTCAGCTAAATAGTATAATTAAAAAAAAAGATGTATGTGACTAACAACTCAACATGTTTCATTGGGACAGTATGTGTTAGTAGTCTTAAAAGTATAATTTTAAAACTATGTATTCCTGGACCAATGCCATAGAAGAACCACCTCTGATTCTTTAAGGAGTGTTTCATTAGATGGTGCTTTAAAGAACCAGTATGTTTTGAATGATGTTGTTTTAGGACATGTTTCGTGGAGACCTGCCTTCATGCAGAGTTTTAAATCCAACCACAATTTGCCACACCTCCTCCAAATCAGTAACTCATCAGGAAGTCCTTGATTGACTGAATCACATTCACTAGCGTTTGCTAAGGTAGAACATTAAGTGCTGGTTGGAACGACACCCTGCAGGTAGATTTTCGGGAAGTTGGTGATCATTGCCACAGAAGAAGCAGATTTGTGTAAAGTGTAAAGTGTCTGTTTGTCATACGTGAACACACCTCACCACAGCACACAGTGTGAACAGTGTGAAATTCCTCCCTGCATTTAACTCAGTGGGAAGCCAGGAACAGGGAAGCCAGGAACAGGGAGCAGTGTGTGGACGGTACCTTACTCAAGATACTTAATGCTACCTCAGTGGTGCCACTGGGAGTCCTAGGATTCAAACCCACGACCTTCCGATTGCAGGCGCAGATTCCTAACCACCAGGCCAACAGCGGCCCCCTTGGCAAAACAGCCACTGCAAAACTTTTCCATTTGTGAGTACGAAGAACATTTTTAGTGTGTGAAGAACCTCTACATAATATAAAATTGCTATACCGGTTTAAGTTTGTGTCCTAGAATTCTACGCCTAAGTCAAAAACTAATTAGGCACTTCAAGTTTTCAGAGATTTTTCTTCAGAAAACTAAGGTTCAGTTTCTCCATTCTTCTCAGTTTAGTTCATATCTAGGTACAAATGTTGACATGTTATAGGAGCGTTACCTCAGTTGAGGGCTTTAATCGGTCTAGATAAATCGGTAATCTGGTCTGGCACTAGCTAAACAATGTATCGAACATCTCTGAGCAGAGCACTGAAATGAGACCATTTTTTGACATTCCTTTGTAATAAATAGAATAAAAAGAACCGAAGTGAGCAAGTAAATTTAGCAGTTTATTTAGTCTGGCATGCCTACATCGAACTGAGCACCTTAACTCTTGAAATATCCAATGATTAACTCATTCACAGAAATGAAGGGAGTGAGGTAAATTTCATAGAAAAACGAATTTAGTTCCATAAAGAATTAAATGTAAATGAGATCTGTGAGTATAAAGAACTGTAGAGGTTCTTTAAATTTTAAAAACAGTTCTTTACATTTTTTTATTTCATTTTGCAAAAATGGTTCTTAAAAAAACATACACTGCAAGTTTTTTAGGGAAGCAAAAAATGGTCGTTCTTTGTCATTACACAAAGAACCTTTTCTGGCACCCTTATTTTTAAAAGAGCACTCTGCAGAATTGTAGTTAATTCTGGAAGTCATACAACATTTGTCAGTGTCTGAAGTGATGTTTTTTGGGGATACTGTTTTTCTTTCAGTACTATTGGTCTGCAGTAAAAATAATTAGGCTTAAGGGAGACTAACTGACAGCCAAACAGTGTGCTAGCAGTTGGCAACAGAACACAACGATATTGATCATGAAAAACGAATTTGCCACTGGAACTGAGCGACTGTGTAAAGAGACAGAATAAAGTCTACTTTTTGTGCAAATGTACTTCAGTAAAAAGAAAAAATTTTAAAACTGCTGTTGACATTTTTCTACAATGAACCTTAACTGACAGGTGAAAATTTCAGATTTCATCAAAAACAGTCAATCATCCAAGACATGCTTGGTGTCCGATGTTACTAGTGCTGCTCTGGAGCCATGCAGCTAATGGAGCTAAAAAGTCATTGAACTTTACTTTGCATAAATAGGCACATGCTTGCCTCAAACCATGTCAAGATGTTAAATAACCTCAAATAGACTCGCCCGTGTGACGTACTGCTGTCTGTTAAAAAGACCGGACAGAATTCAGGCTGGGATTCAAATTGGATGCTGCTACTGGTGTGGTGCACTTTGGTCTTTTTTTTAAAATATACATTGTGAAAAGTATTATTTTCCAAAACCTCTCAATTTAGGGATGCATAAATGAGGAAATAAAAAAAATTCCTAACGTCACCAGCCACTTTCACCTCGTATCTGTTGCCAGATGTGCTGTTCTACCTCTCTGACATCTCTCTTGTTCTTGCTGAGTGTAAATACAGATGTATTCCTTCATTATCTCCGGCACGTCACGTGAGCTTCATGCGTGAAGCACTGTGGTTAACTGAGTGTGACAGATATTGTGTCACACCATAACTGTGTTCAGAAATGTGCCGGTGCGTCTGCGTTTGGTGTGACAGCACTGTGTCTGTGTGGCTGTATGTTTTTATTTGGAAAGTTAAGTGTGTGTTAAGTAAGTGTACGTGTGTGATCTCGTCAGGGTACGCAATCAGGGAATGATTTTTCAGGTTAAAACAAACGAATAAACCAGCTGTAGCGCAAGCAGGTCAATCCCTCTGTCACTTTGTAGGCCTGTAGTACAGTATGCCTGTGGGCACCTTGGGCCCCTAACATTGTTTCTCTACAATTTCTGAGGGTGCTCTGGCTCGACTTTCAGTTTCAAAATGAGCCCCCAAAATAGCAACACCAAGAATTTTAAGCAACATCAGAAAACGGCTTTTTGTGGGTGTGTGATGCATCAGAAATCCATCATAGTTTTTTGTAATTGAAGGTCATTTTCATATGGAAGGCCCATTGATGCTGTGTTTCACGGGGACCCATACGATTCTACACTCTTAGAAGTAAGGAGCCCAGAAATCTTGTGTGATGGCACAGAAGAAGCATTCTAAAGAATCTTTCATGGGATAGCTGGTTCAAAAAAACTAATTTTGTAAATGAGATGTGAGTGTGAAGAACTTTTGAAAGTTTAAAGAACCATCCACATAATATAAAGGTTCTTGGAAGAACCCTTAAATTGATGAACATTTACACTACATGAAGGTTCTTTGTACCTTTAAAAGGTTTTTCCACACACATCTCATTTACACTAAGAGTCACAAACGTGAACGAAAATGATTCCTCTATGGCAGAGGTTACAAAGCCTAGTCCTCAAGGCCCCTTCTTCTCCAGGAAAGGCTTGTTAATGAGCTGATTTTCTGGACCAGGTTTTATATGGAGCATAGAAAAAACTGAAATGTGCAGAGCTGGGGGTTCTCCAGGACCAGGGTTGGGAAGCGCTGTGCGATGGCATCGCTTATAACCGCTCCTGCCACCGTTATTTTTAAGAGTGTATAATTGAATTAGGCCCTGTGTGTTTATGATTAGTATGATTGTTATTAGTCTCGCCTCGACTCCGACAGTGACTTGGCTTCAGCTGGCCCGCGTGAGCGAGTGTGTGTTTCTGTAAATAACCCTCTCTAGCCTGAAGCTGAGCTTCTCTTCCACAACAGACAACCCAGAAAACACTTACTGCAATCTTCATTGCACAATGGAATCATGAAGTCAACTTCTAGTTTCGGAGTGATTATTTTGGTTTTACATTTTCCCATCACTTGAAAACAAGTAACTGGGTGCTTTGGAGTGACTGTGATTTGTTGTCATGTGGACTGGGAAATGAACCGCACCTCGAGTGTTAATGGTCGCCTTCGCGTGGCATTTCCGTGTTTGTGTGCATCGAGTGAATTATCTGGGCCCTAATCATCATGCGTGTGTGTGTGTGTGTTGGTGGGACGAAGCTGTGTGTATGTGTTTAAGCCTGCTTTCACAGCTCTGCAGTGCTTGAGTCATGTATTTTTCTGCATTCTGCTTAGCTCCTAGTGTGTGCTTGCATGTTCTTGTAGCTCCAGCTGGACAGAGTGGTGTAGGGTTACAGTAGACAGAAGGTTTGCTCTTTCTCTGGCCTCCTCAAATCAATAATGGGGCCAAAAGAGAGTGAGGGAAAGAAGAGGAGAAGGATTATGGCTAGAGAGAAAGAAAGAAAGAAAGAAAGAAAGAAAGAAAGAAAATATCAGGGTGAGCAAATGAGAACTGAGGAAATAAAGAGCAACATTGTTCAGTTCAAATATAATAGGCGGCACCACAACAACAACAACATAATGGCAGAAAAGCACTTCAGCAGAGGTTCTGTATGGTACTCAAAAAGGGTTCTTTGACTCAGTTGTTTTTTGTTAGTATATAGAACCATTTTTAAAAGGTTCTTTGGGGAACCATGTGCACTCATAAGCCATTGTCACCCATTAACTTGGGACAGTGCCCAGAAAATCAGGTCTAGACACTGGCTGAATTTGCCGTTTCACACATGTAGCACATAGGAGGAAATTGTACATGTCAGACACGTTGTCACCTATTGGAAATACACGGCGTGCTTTAGGTGTGGGGAGATGTTCAGGTAGAATGTGCAGGAAGCACATTTAATGGCTTTTCCGAATGTTTCTGATATTTGCGTTCACACACGTACAGCTCCTCTGGGTCGTGTCTAGAAAAGTTCTGAATTTCAGTGTGAAAGGGGCTAAAGAGAAGAATCATTTTACCAACAAAGAACATTCACATGGCTCTTTGAGTGCTCACAGTGTATATATAACCTTTTCCCTTTCAAAAGAACACCTAATGAACCCTCTTTGGGATGCAGAGCCATGAAGAAAAAAGAAAAACACACTTACATTTTTGAACAATGTCCTAACCTACACAGGTCACAACCAGTGGAGAGTTTATCAGCGCCCAGATTTGTGTTCTGCTCCGGCCTATATTTGATGTAAGGTCATTGCGATGTGTTAATCAATTCAAGTAAAGAGCTTCAAAGCAGTCAGTTCTTGCGAACACCAAATAAAGAACATGTTAAATCCTTCATCAGTTTCGTCTCTGGCATGAGAGAGCCTGCTGCAAAAGCCTCAGTCTTGCACACGTCGCATGCATTTGTTTACTGGCTTGCCGGGTTCCTCTCCTCACTATTTTATTATATCAATTCCAAAGCCAGATTTATATTTAGATGGAAATGGCAACAGGTATCGATGTCAGGCCAATATCAGTGGAGAATGGAAGATCAGAAAAAAAGAAGGAATGCAGTCCAGTCCTGTAACAAACCAAGCCTGAAATAGCACATTATCACACGGCATGATGTTTTTGTATCCCTTCTGGTGGACCAGTGGAGTGTTTGAGTGGTGAAGTTTGATTAATTTGCATCTTATTAGGAATGATTTTAAGGAGCCAAAAACAGCCTCTGATATAGTGTATTAAATCTATGTTGTCTTTAATGTTGCAATGTTTATTTGGAACAAATATCATTGCTGTCCGTAAAAACAAAGATATCCCCTAATGCCCAAAACTAGGTGTTCCCAATTTTTTTTATATTTTTTTTGAACATAAGAGCTGTCCTATTTATTGGGTATAACACTTATGATGAATGAACCAATAGAGATGAGAGATACTTCATTTATTGAACAGCGAGATATTTGAAGAATGTAAGAGGTAGCAAATGGTGTGTAAAATAAAAACAAGTGTTCTCATATAGCAACTGCTCAGCTGTAACATGTTTCAGATTCGAAGCATGGTTTTCACACCTTGCCTTGAACAACCACATGGAGAGACGTTCTGCTTTGCCTGCTCTTCTGCAGTGCTGCTGTTTTACCGTATTTCCCCAACTGCTGGCGGTGAGGCGGTTTTGGAGGCTCCGAAAATAGAGCAGCTCATCAGCCACCCAAACACAGTAACCGTTATTTAACAAGAGAGAGTCTCTGTGCTCAGAGACAGAGAGAGAGAGAGAGGTACCTAGAGGGAATGATGGAGAGAGGGTGGGGTGGGTAAAGAGTATAGAGAGAGAGAGAGAGAGAGAGAGAGAGAGAGAGATGCTGGGTAAGGGATGACATCATCCCTGTTGCTCTTTCCACCCCACTTTCTCTTGCACTGCCATTTCATCCATTTCTTTCTCCCTCTATTGCTCTCTCTCTCTCTCTCTCTCTCTCTTCCTCACTCATTGGCCACACTATATTTAGCTGCAGCTTGGAGTTGAGGATATTAGTGGGTGTTTAATTCAGTGATGGCGAGCCTTGCTGCAGAGAGGCTTGCCCTTTAAGACATCCATGTTAAAGCCATTTGAATGAAAAGTTTACATGTTAAATTACTGCTGTTTCTGCAGACTGATACTATTCAGAGCCCAAACAACATTCACACACGTCAGTTCAACTCCATTCATTTCTTATTCATACACATTACTTTAATGACATCCACTTCATAGAACACAGCGTCTTGGAAACAGGAACTTCACAGAAGAAGCCAGGCTGTCGTCAGGCCCGGAAGTCTGAGGCTACAGGCCCGAACGTGTTATGAATAGACCTGTATCTCAGAAACGGGACAAACGTGGACACATGGCAGCACTTGACATAATTTTGGACCGATTTATCATGAAATGTTCACACAATTCAATGGCATTTTCAACGGTGTAAAACATAATGATTGAAAAAAGTATTTAAATCCCCATGCAGTTGCGAGGTTTTTATATGACAATAATGCAGTAACAATAATAGTGAAATTCACACTCTAGTACCTTCCACATTTACCAGTGAACACAAATGTGCTCTTGTAATAGCAGTTGTGAGTTTAGACAGGGTTTACGAATCCTCTGGTAAAATCATATTCATCTATTGAGAAATGGTGGTGATGTGGTTTTGACAACAGGCCACAGTTCAACAACAGTGTTAACAACAGTGTTATAAGTGGCACCGATGTGAAAACTCACACTGTACGAATGATCAGGTGTGTCATGTAATCAAGCCAGCGTTAGCAAATTTAGCGCTGACGTCTCCAAACTACCTTCCTTGTTGACGTGGATTTGTCAGCTTAATTGTGTCCATATTCAAATACATCAGTTTACCAGTTTTGTTTTGTTTCATTACATGATTCATTTAGCTGTGGCTGTAATTTTTTGATGGGCTCTTATACTGTCCCACTCCTCCTCTCCCTGCCCTTCCCCGCTCTCTCACTTCTCCCTAGACAGTTCAGCTTTTCTGTCCTTGCCTGTAGCGGTGTCATGCTCTCTTGTCCCAGAGAGCATGGATCTCTCTCTCGCTCTCTCTCTCTTTCTCTCTCTCTCTCTCTCTCTCTCTCTCTCTCTCTTTCTCTCTCTCTCTTTCTCTCTCTCTCTC
>JBBIGA010000011.1:11807072-11823470 GCA_037576975.1 Alestes dentex
ATTTGGTGCAAAAATCAGGGAAAAATAACAGGTCTTTTCAGCTCTCCCAGTATGACCAGGTGAACTGGCTGACTGGAAGTGTTAAGACTGCTCCCTTTAAGACTGCTCCCTTTAAGACTGCTCCCAGGTGGATGAAGTATGACAGGTTCACAAACCATTTTCTGAAAAAGGAACAGAAGCCAGAATTTATATACAAATAATTAACAAATTTAATGATGTAGGCCTAAAATGAGCTTCCCCTGTTTGAAAGACTAGCAGCCGCCACTGGTGTACTGAGATTATACACTGTACATTGGATATGGACTTCCTTAGATAGGGTTAAGGGGTATAAGTCTAAGAGAAAATAGACTGTGTGTGTTGGAGTTTAAGTGCTCATGTGAGAATTTCTAGGCCAAGAAGGTTTCCCTCTGCAGCCCTAAAGACCTAAAGAGTTTTTGGAAATTAAAAAACCCCACATGCCTATAATTTTGGTTCGTTTTGATTAATTGTCATGCTTGCTCTATTTAAACTCTGCTATGTAGTAATCGTGTTTTGTTAATACGTTTTGGCTGGAAACAATAAGGTTAATTTCTTGAAATGCCCCAAAGAAAATGATGTTGAAAACCACCATCATAAACATGTTTTTTTCCTTGTTTTTAACCGTGTTTCATATTCATGGCCTGAACTCATAGTTCGTCGTAGAGAGTGCAGATACTGGGATTATGGACTCTAAGCATTGAGGGTGTAACCTGTAAGAGTGGATGTTAAAATTATGGTTTGTAAGTGTAAATGTTTGGGTTTATAAAATGTAGGTGTTGGAATTATGGATCATAAGTGCAGATGTTAGGGACTGGAAATGCTGCCGTTATGTGCTCTGTGTTTGTCGTTATTTACTGTTAGTGTGGATATTGGCATTATAGAGTGTAAACCTGGATTGTAATATTTAGATTTATGGACCAGAAGTGTTAGTGGCGAGTGTTTGAGTTGTCGGAACGTCCAGGATGCATATTTACTGAAAGTAGGATTGTTGAGGTTATGAACCATAAAATTAATGGGAACAATATTGCTCTGACCATCAAGAGGTTGTGTCTCAACAACCCACTGTCAATGAAAAATGTCTCTTTGATTAAAAAAAAATTGTATAACCTCCTCTGGTTTTCCCTTTTAGAAGTATGTACCTATACAAGCAGTCATTTAATCTCTCTCTCTTTCTTTTTCTCTCTCTCTTCCTCGTAGATGCCCCGGTGGCAGAGCTGCATGACCTGTTCTGTAAGAAGCTGCAGCAGTGCTGTGTGCTCTTTGACTTTCTGGACTGCGTGGCAGATCTAAAGGGGAAAGAGATTAAACGGGCAGCGTTGAACGAGCTGGTGGAGAGTGTGGCCACCAGCCGTGGCGTCCTCATCGAGCCCCTCTATCCTGAGGCCATCAAGATGGTGAGATGGACAGCATGGTGGGAACAAGGGAACCATGACAAAGAGAAAGAGTGATTGGATTAAGGGGGAAAGGAGATATAAAGTTGTCTTAAATTTGTAAAAGAAAGGATGATTCTGTGATATTTTGTACTGTTTAAATGTAGAGGGCAACATTAGCATTGGAGCTGTTAAACTTATTAGAACAGAACAACAGGATGTCTGATTGATCAGGAGACAGTTGTAATTTTCTGTGTAATTATCCCTTCAGGGCTTAGTACATTATATGGCAAAAAGTATCCAGACACTGCTTCTAATTAGTGTGTTCAGCTACTTTAGGCATCCATTGCTGACACAGGTGTTCAGCTGTGCACGCACAGCTTGTATAATCTTCACAGAAAAGCAGTGGCAATAAAATGCGACCCCCTGGAGCATCTGCACATGAACCTAAGGCCACTATGGCTATTGGCTGTGGAGCAATGAAACTGTTTTCTCTGGAGTGGTGGAGCACCATCAAATACTCTTGGAATGACTTGAAGTGGTGATCCAGAACTAATCATCCACCATCGGTACCTGACCTCACTAATGCTCTTGTGGTGGAATGCAGCCAAGCCTTCTTAGAAGAACTTTTTACAGGAACCAAACGCTCTATTAATACCCCTGATTTCAGAAATGCTGGATGAGTAGATGTCCACACACTTTTGGACATACAGGACCAGATATATGTATGAGCGCAGACGGAGTGCTGTGCTCATAATATGTGCTCAAACTGCTTCTGAAGCGGTAGCTAATGATAAAAACCTTCCGCTCACGAGGCACAGCAGCTGTGAAAGTTCAGTGATGAAGAGATAGTGGTGTTAATGTACAAAGTTATTTCCCACCCAAAATGCACTAAAGGGGTCTGATGTTACTCCAGCTAAGAAAACATTTGTGTCATAATAACACAGATTGTGAACACACTGAAGCTGCACCAAGGGACATTTTCCTCTGCATCTCTTCATACCCGTAAATCTGATCCACGGCGCATGTTTATAAATATTATCTTTTTAATTAGAATAGTCTGCTGCCATTGAATTGTGACAACGCTTTAAATTTATTCCGGTTTATAAATATCTAAAAAAATGCATGCCACTAGTTGCGTAAACTAAGCGAAACACATCATCCTCCCATGTTTTGATGCATATGAATGAGGTTTTTCCATGCACGTGCCCCCAAAACTGTTCCACTTTTATACATTATACCTCAGCAGAATGCACCCGAAACTGTCCTGAAAGTACATCAGGTCCTGTGGGTGTGTTTGGCAGAATGAATTAAACTGTTTTGGGAGCGAGTTTAGCTAATGTTGGAAAAATGTTGATTGGAAGACTAGCTTGTTTCTCGTTCTCTCTTTCCAGATCTCAGTGAACATCTTTCGTACTCTCCCACCAAGTGAAAATCCAGATTTCGACCCGGAGGAAGACGAGCCCACACTGGAAGCCTCCTGGCCACATCTACAGGTGCATTCACACTCATACTCCTTTTGTTATTAGCTTATCAGTATCTCATAGCGTGAGTTCTTTTTTCAACTAAAATCCTTGCCTCTCTCTCTGTAGTTAGTGTATGAGTTCTTTTTGCGCTTCCTGGAGAGTCCTGATTTTCAGCCCTCCATGGCTAAACGTTACGTGGACCAGAAATTTGTTCTACAGGTACATTTGTGTCTCTTTGTGTGTGTGTGTGGGTATGTGTGTTGGTGCTATGTGTTGTTTTCTGTAGTCTCAAACACCATCTCCCTTAAATACAAAAAGCCCTCTAATTTTGTCCTTGCCTGCTGCTTGCTTGTTCATGTTTGTGCACTGGAAGGTCAGGTACATCAGTTATAGCTGTTCTGTATGTATGATAGATGACTTGTTGTGTGGTTATTCCATTACTGTCACAATTCTCTGGACCTGGTGGTCCACTCCAGCTCCACACTGACCCCTTCACATGTGATGTGATTCATCCATTCATGGATTGGGTCTCTGGATGCCTTGATAGGCTTATATACGTCAGCCATAGTTCTATGACATTTTATTAACATCGTGTTGATAGTTCCTAGTTTTATTGTGCTCCATGGTGTTTTGTGTTTCTGCTCTAAGAGTGGGAAATATGATCACACTTTATATTATTGTTGTCATGACTGACTTGCATGTTTTTTTTTAAATTACAAATAGGGCATAATGAGGCATATTGAACTGGATTTAGAATAGTGCATTGTATAAAATGTTGAATTAAGTCATTCTAGACATGGCTATAAATAGATTTGTTTTAGTATAACTGCTTCAGTTTATCTGTTCCAGTGTATCAAACATACACACTGTGCATTGTGAAAATATGTTAAAAGTATTGTGAACGTACATTTTTGCCATATTGCCCACCCCATTCTGATCTTACTTTTTTAGACTATAATACAAGTTTTTTTTAAATATGTTGACTGGGAAGGTGGGAAAGGATGTGTGTGTGTGTTTGTCAACGTTGTGACCATTTTCATTTTGTCAGGGGGGGTGAGGTCATTTGGGTGGAGTTTTTCATTGGTGACAAAGATTATAGAGTGGCGGGCCGCCACAGAGAAATGCTCTGAAAGTGTGTACACTTGATAAGTAACTATCACTGTATCACCAGCAAAGACAGCTACTACAAAATACTCCATGTCCAAGGCAGATGTGCACATGGCCCAGCTAATCTAGACATGAATTTTAACGCACTGCTGACAATAAGTAATAAAAGGTTCATCTTAAGGCATACTGTCCAGCAATATGAACTGTTTGGTAACCTTATATGGACGTTATGTATGAGAGTGAGGACTCGAAGTGTGAGCCCCTATACAGAACCCTAGAGTTTATGGAGTTAACGTTGTCAACCTGTTATACTGATGACAACTGACTACTGAAAAAACACAGTATATACATGTTTCTCGTTGTTACAATGTTGTTCCCAGCTGCTGGAGCTGTTTGATAGTGAAGACCCCAGAGAGAGGGAATATCTGAAGACCATCCTGCATCGGGTTTATGGAAAACTGCTCGGCCTGCGAGCGTACATCCGCAAACAGATCAACAACATCTTCCTCAGGTTGGAAACGTACACACACACACACACACACACACACACACACACACACACACACACACACCGGCACCCCTGGTCAAATTATGTTTTGTTGATTTTCTAAAGGAAACTAAGTACTCATCCTCTACAGAGAACACCGTCCTGCATATTTTAATGCACAGTTACTGTTTACCTGTTACTACATTAGAAAAGAAAGGTAAAACATGTGCTGTGCGAAAGCTGTGGCACAATTCTTATGTTTTGTTTTATTAAATTCAGAGACAGAAAATCAACAGAACATATAATTTGACCAGGAGTGTTCAAACGTCTGCATGTGACCATTTTTGTATCTATTTTTGACCTGGCACAATGTGGGTTGTGTGAACTGCTTTGGCTGAGTTTCTCAAAGCTTTGTACTGTAGCTCTAAAATCGTCAAAAGATTGGTCTCACTGCAGCTCAACAGTGTCTAGGTTCTTTCAGATGGCTCAGATAACCTTAAAGCCGCGGCGCCTTGGGGGAAACTCTCCTATGAGCTTGTTTAATGAATCGCTGCTTTGATGACCAATTTTAACCACACGCGATTAAACGACTGTAATAATTCACATGATATTTGAGCTGTAATATATTTCCACCCTACAGGTTCATTTATGAAACTGAGCACTTCAATGGAGTGGCTGAGCTACTGGAGATTCTGGGCAGGTACTTGTTCATTATTTACAATAGAGGACTGCACACGCTCTCACTGGTCTTCATTAGAAAGCTGGTGTTAATGTTGGTTGATACATTGCGCTTTGACCTTCAAAAATTTTCACAAACTAGGAGGTCTTATGTAACTAATTTCAGTGTTTATGTGTTTATGTTCATCCCCTGGGGTGGACACTTAGTTGCTGCTGGTAGGCCTAAAATACAGTCTCTCGCAAAATTATAGTGGTGTATTGCCATCCTACGCAAAAAAAAAAAAAAATCAAATTCAAGCGTCTTTGGAGCATGTTGGTAACTGATATCCAGGAATGCTGGTAATTGCTTGAGAGCTACTTAGAGCAGCGTGTGGGCCTGTGAGTCAGACCCTTAGCAGGGGTTCAAACATTAGTACTATCTACGCTTGACCTCGCAGATTTTTGGTGTTTGTGTTTTTGCTCTGTAATGAGCGCTACTACGCAATTTCCAGCCATGGTTCGGTTGTACAGTTTGCCTCAATGCGAACAAAATGGGGCCTGTTTTTTAGCGCTTTGGAACACATGAACAAAGCCAGAGTTTGACAGAGTGCAGGGATGAGGGGGAGAGAGATGGAGAGCAGGAGTAGGAGAGATGGAGGGATGAGTCAGAGAGGGGTAGGGATAGAGGTCTACGTTCATGTTGATGCTCATGGTATTTTTAGCACCGCCCACATGTTTTCTGTGAAAACCAACCATGAGATAGAGCGAGAGAGAGAGAGAGAGAGAGAGAGAGAGAGAAGATGGGGCGAACGACATTAAGTAGTGACAAAGATTGCCTTTCTGTCACTTCCTGTGCCCCTCTCTCATTGTCTCTGGAAAGAAAAGCAGGCACGGGAAACAAGAAATGGTGGCTGCGGGAAGGAGTGAGGGATGCGATAGAAAGAAAGAGATGAGAAATATGAATGACAGGAAGAGCTAAAAGGGAAGTGAAAGACAAAAGGAGCTAAATGAAGATGAAGTGAATGAGGGAGAGGAGAACCCGAGGGAGAGAGAGATGAGAGAGGGATGAAATATCAAAAGACTGGCATTTTGAATTGTCAGTTGGAAAACGAAGGGGAGAACGCTATAGAAGGGAAGAAAAGTGAACACGGCAGAACAAACGAGAGTGTATGTATGAGTGTGTGTGTGTGTGAGTGTTTGTGCGTGTGTTTGTGTGTAAGAGAGATGAGAAACAGACGAGAGGCAGGGTTGAGGGTGGGTGGAGGGTGTAGCGGCTTAGCTGCTGAACAGCAGTGTGGCGAATGTGTGTGTATGGAACATCATCAGGTCTACTGATACTAATCCTATTTACCTTCCTTCCTTCTGCCTCCTACACATTTCCCTCTATCCGCTGTCTTCTCCCTCTGAAACGCTGTCCTATTTCCTTCCAATCCCTCTCCTCTCTTCCTCCGCTCCTCTCTTCTTGCCTCCTCTCATCTTTCCTCCTCTCCTGACTTCTCCTCTCATCTTTTCTTCTGTTGTCTTTTCTTCACTTTCCCTCTATTCTCTTTTCGTCATTGTTTATTTTTTTCCCCTCTCTTTCCTCACTTGCTTTGTTTTGTTCCCATCTTTTCTCGATGCTTTTCTCCTCATGCCTTCTCTCATTCTCTTCTCTTCTCTTCTCTTCTCTTCTCTTCTCTTCTCTTCTCCTCTCCTCTTTTTCAGTATCATTAATGGCTTTGCTCTGCCTCTGAAGTCGGAGCATAAGCAGTTCCTGGTGAGGGTCCTGATCCCCCTGCACACTGCCAAGTCTCTCTCCATCTTTCATGCGCAGGTTAGAGTCACACACATGCCACACAGACATACATACACATACTCACGGATAAATTAGTTAAATGACTGTTATGGCACTTGAGACCACAGTGAGGCGCTGTAGGCTAATGTTTGGAGGTGTAATTCTCAGCGTGAGGACTCAAATAATAATAAAGCCCAGTGTGTATCAGTGTAGCAGTTTTTGAACTTGGAATTTACCTTTTATAAACCTGACACATCGTAGAATTTATGTGACGCTGTACTAATATGTGTGTATGCAGAGCATGGTATGTAGGGCTCTTGCCCTACATTCTGTCTCTCTTTCCCTCTCTCCCTCTCTCCCCTCTCCCCTGTCGATATCTCCATACATAATTCAGTCCCCACACTCAAGGCTGTTTACAGTTCTAATGCCCTGCAAGGACACCCAAGGCTTTCCAAAAGAAAGCCTTTGCTTGGCCAGACCTTCTCTCTCTTTCTCTGCCTTGTCTGAGTGGCCAGGATGCCTTTCTCAATTCCCTTTTTAAAGGGCCCTCCAGCAAATTTCTGAAGTCTGGGAATCTATGAGCTGTGTAACACAGGGAAGCACCTTGTCTGAGACACTGTGGAGTGTGGCAATGAGCTCTAGCCCATAGCTTCCCTCTGCTCAGTGTCTCCATGTAGTCTACAAAACACATCAAACAGGTAACCACAGCTTGTGGTGCATGACTTACCTTGTGCTGGAGAAGAAAAGTGTTTCTTCTCCCACTAATGCTACAAAGCTAGGAAACAATAGAGGTTTACACCTCACCAAGTAGGATTTTGCAAATTGCATTTCCAATAGCACACTTGCCCCAAACTGCTTTAAGTTTTAAATAATCTCAATCTCACATGCCACATGTTTCTATAGAAGCTGCGATTGTAGTCTTGTTCAAAAACAGCTTTTATGAGTCACATATACGCCTGATTTCACAGACAGGGTTTGAGACTAGTCCTGGACTATATTTCTATTTCAATGGACAATCTCCATTCGTGATACTGTTTAGTGCAGGACTAGGCTTAATCCCCATCTGGGAAACCGCTCCTTAGTGAGTAACAAATTAGAATTATAGGTGTATGTATCACTATCAGGGCTTTAGTTTTACTTCATTTTAGTCTGGCTAGTTCATGCTTTTTTTATATAACTGAAACTAAGCAGTGAGGGCAACATGAAGGTACTGCTACAGATTTGAGTGGAGGACTAAAGAGTTTTTGGAGATACAGGCCTGTCTGAACACAAGGAGAACATAATGGGACCTGTGGCAGATTCCTCACTTAACATAGAATCAAATACAAAAATGTGATGGATAAATCGATTTCTTTTCAAGACCATTCAAATGATTCAGGCCCGTGTAACTGAAAACTGTTTTCAGTATTTAAAAAAATAGCAGAAACAGAAGTGGCAGCCACCTTGAACCATAAATGTTGTGCACACATTTTCAAGATTCAAGATCTAAAACGTTTATTGTCATATGTACAGTAGAAAGCGCATTTCTCTGTGCAATGAAATTCTTTCTTTGCTGTCCACACAAATGCCAAAAACAGTTTAAAATAAAGAATGGGGTAGACTTCCATTTGTCTTGTAGCAAACTTTGGGCCCCCAACTTGGGCTGATTGGTCAGTTTTGCTCAGGAGAAGGTAAAACTGTTTTCGTAAAATCGAAATTTCCATCAATATATGCCTTTAAGGACTGGACTGGGGGCTCCAGAGTGGCGCAACTGGCAATATTATCAGGAGATCGCAAGTTGGATCCCTGGTGGTGCTACAGCCATCCATAGAAGTGAGGACATAGAAGTGAGAAAATTGGCACTGCACTCTCTTGGGGAGGGTAGGATTGCCCCCCACTTGAAGGAAGCGTGTGCCATCCCTCACCCTCCCTGTGTTGGTGGTATTGTGTAATGGGGGAGTCAGAATTGGAGAAGACAAAATTTGTAGAAAATCTGGAAAACAAGGACAGGATTGAGAATCTTTACCCTATACCATAGCTGAACCATGACATAGCTGTAGTGTCACATAGTAACAGTGTGTTCTGTTTGCATAGGAACTACTGAATATAAGTGCTGCTAAGTCAGGCGGTTTTACACAGGACTTTTAGTGATTAGTCTGCACCGAGGCTAAGAGGGGCAGGTGACATTATGGGCTTTAGGCTGTCAGTGAGCTTGCTCTTCATTTTGTGATGTGTGTTTGAGACTAAGCCAAGCCAAAGCCTTGCGGCACATCCATTGTTGATATCTACTCTTTGACTCATCTCAAGCCCACTTTTAAACAGGTTATGATCTATATTGGCTCCACATGTGTGTGTCCATGACGCACACCCACTAAAAGCAGAATAGGCAGTGAAAATAAAGATGAGCAGATAAACAATGTTTTTGTTGATTTTCTAAGAATAAGTAGTTACCTTCAGAGGGCAAACTTAACTGTGGCATGTTTCTGTAAATTAAAGTGCATGTATTCTATTATACATATTGGAGAAAAAATAAAACGATAAAACTGTTCTCTTATAAAATCAACGTGTAATCTGACCTGGGGCACCAAACCAAACTGTATAAGGTAGGGGTTTCCAGTGGAACTGAAATATTAGAGTTCAGTGGAATATCAGTAGAAATATTTTTATGCCTGAAAAAAAGCCAGAGAAGTTTAATTTGGCCGGCAGTCATCACCTTTGGATAATATATCAAAGATTCATGTTCCAACAGATAAAGTGTGAGGGTAGGAGTGTGTGGTTTATAGACAAGGAGAAGCAAAAAAAAAAAAAAAAATCCCACAGGAAATTAGACTGTTGGCCTTGTGTTTGTCCTCTCGTTTAGTTGATAGTGACTTAGCATAAATTTGCAAGCTTGCTGAATGAAAGTGGGGCAAACGGGATTCCCAACTATCGAGTAAGTTGAAGATGTTAGAATTGCAGATCTGCATTTCTACTGGCCTAATTATACCACTTTGGAGTTCACGTGGATAAAGTGTTCGTACAGGAGAGTGTGATTAAGAGACTAGGGGAAGCAGAAAGACAGGAAATTACACTGTTCACGCTGCTGCCCTCAGGAGAACCACAGTGAGCCTACGTGACATCAGTTCTTCCGAGACAAACACACACCCACACACACATGCACCCACACACACATACACACACAAGTACTCGCACACTTCCATTCTCACACCTTGCTATGTCAACCATCTGTGGCAGAAATGCAACTGTAATACTCAAACTTGAGTGGAGAGCTCTTTGGAAAAGCATTGTGCTTCTGCATCTTCTGACCTGTAATCTCTGTGGCTCACAGACACATGACTCCTCTCTAATGGACTGAATGGTGAATGGGAGAGAGAGAGAGAGAGAGAGAGAGAGGGAGAGAGAATAAATGAGAGATGTTACAAGACTACACCTGGTGTATATAGTTTAAACGCATTAGGTCTTATTCTTTGTGTGAGAATGTAAAGATGTTTAGTCATTCGCAGGTGGAAAAGCTATGCAATCAGATTCACTCTTAAATTGACTAAACCTGTTTGGTTTGTAGTTTTTACACAGTTTAAAAATGCCCGCTCCAGAGAGGACCAACGGAAACTGTGAAGAGCATTTTTGAAAATGTTCAGTTATGTACATTATTTTCCTTCTGTAATGAAATGACTGATTCAGAGATGTGAGATTTCCATATGACAGAGATGACATAGAGTCCCTTTGCTGTAGTTAGTTGAAACTTGTTGGGACAAATTTGTTTTATGTCGTTTCAACTGCTGTTTAGGGTTGTGGAAGCTTTTAATTTATTAAAACTGATCAACAAGATCAAAACACTGGCTGACGTGAGCTTGGGCATTCCAGCTCACATCAGTTAGAGGCATGACTTCAGTTAAAGCCTGGCTTAAGTGGTGCTAGATTAAATACAACCTCCTACACCCCTCCCACACAAACACACACAAAGATGCTTGCTCGCTAACTGTGTGTCAACTCCAGTTGTGTCCACTTCTGTCCTTTAGAAGTGGGTCCTTTCATGAATAGTCAGGACAATAATAGAACCACAGGTTTTATTGCAGATTTGGCATATGTAGATGTTAGATATGGCAGGGACATTCTTGGTTGTATTTCTCCAAGGTTAATTTTGCTGTCTTGGGATAGTCCTGGCTTTCTGCATGCAGGATGAGCTGCTGCCAGGTGTCGCAGTTAGCAACAGCACACTCCAAGTTTCCTGAGTTAATTGCAGATTATTTCAAAGAAGTCTTCACTTGGTCTTGATATCTTTTCTTCTGCTCACCTGCTGAGCATCTGCCACGGTGTAGCGGACCGTGAAGCACTCTGCGTTCAGTCTGTTTAGGGGCATCCTCATTACATGGCCCAGGCAGCGTAGTTAGATGTCCGTGGTCTCAAGTGCCCATTTGTTACACATGAACACACCACAGCACAGTGTGAACAGTGCGGAATTCTCTCTGCATTTAACCCATTCACCAAGTGAAGCAGTGGGCAGCCAGTGATGCAGTGCCGGGGAGCAGGTACCTCAGTGGGGCCTCAGTGGGGCCACTGGCAGTCCTGGAATTCAAACCCACAACCTTACGATTGCAGGGACAACTCCCTAAACACCAGGCCACCAGTATGACACACATAATCATGCAAAGTGAGGTCCAGGAGGTGCTGTAGAGACCCTATGTGGAACCTCTCAGTCAACTTGATGTGTCAGCAATAACGTTAGAATAACATCTGAGTCTTCTGAAGGCAGCCGTTAATTATCGGTTTTGTATTTCATGGTCAAAACTGCAGTCCTAAGAGAGGATACTGTCCAAATATTTAAAGGATGGAATTTGTTGCAAGTTATTCGCAGTTGACTGCTTGGAACTTTCTAATATTGAATAGATTCCCATCAAGCAGAAAGTCCACTGCAGGACTATTACTGCCTTTGAGCTCCTTGTGGAGAAGATGAGTGACACATAGGAGGAAGATGGTGAAAAGAACAGGTGCCATCACACACCTCTGTCTTCCAGATTGTTCTCCTTCTATGGTCACTGGAGCCATTGTAAAAATGCTGAATGATGTTAACCAGTTTGGTACGCCTGGCATCATTCAGCACGTTCCAAATGAGCTGCCTGTTCACAGTGTCAGAAGCTTTGGAGAGCCGATGAAGGCCATGAAAGAGGTTCTAGTGTGGATCACAGCACCTTTTGAAGCTGCCTTGCTATAAAAATCCTGTCAACAGTACTCCTGTTTTTTAAAAACCTTTTTAGCACTCTTTCTGCTGCTGAAAGAAGGTTTTACCAGACTGTGGTCATATATGTTGTTGTACAGAAGTACCTTCCTAGCTTCAGCAGGGATGCCACTGGTGCCAGCAAACATCTGTCAGTGCCTCGAGGAAAGTTGGAGGCTGGCTGAGGGCAAGGATTGGTGAACACTCAGGTGGTTGATCAAGGATGCAACAGTGTGTTGGTTGAAAAAAGCATGTGTTCAGCCCAACTCAGGAGGATTTTGCGTTGGTCTTTCAGGATTGTGAGGTCGTCTGCTGATCTCTGAAGGGTGAGAAAGTGATTCAGAGCTGTAAAAATAATTTATGTCGTATCTATCTGTTATGTTTGAATTTCAGCCTCCTGTTTCTGTATAGTTTGTTCCGCAGGATTTCTGTATGTCTCAGGCAGTCCTGAGAACACTGGAGGAAAGGTTATTGAAGGATGCCTTATGTGCCTTGTGCATGTTGTTTAGCAAGCTTAAGATGGTCTCATGTTTCTCATTAAAACAGCCCTGAAGTTGAAGCTGATGGTTTGAGCCGCTGCCTTACAGAGTGCAGGGCTTGGCAAAACCCACTTTCATCAGAGTGCTTTACTTCCCAGCCAGAGAGCACTGAAACCTGTCTCCAGCCTCAACTGTCCTTAACTGGGCACCCTCAAGCTTCTTTTGGCAGGATTTTCACAGTTGGAAGGGGGGGGTGCACTCCTATACGCACTTTGGCCACAATCATTTGATGGTCAGTCCTCTAATTACATGAGTTCTAACAACATTGCTGATGCTGCTGGTTTCCGCTATGATGCAATCAACTAGGCGCCAGTGTTTCTAGCAGAAGTGCATCTATGATGTTTTATATTTATGGTTTGGCTGAAACTGTAGATATGTGATTGTAAGATCATGCTCAGCACAGACAGTAAGAAGTCTCATTGCATTTGCATTGGCCCACACTAACACTTACACTCATTTTCTGTTCATTGTATCCTCTAGCTGGCCTACTGTGTTGTGCAGTTTATGGAGAAAGATGCCACCGTTACAGAATATGTGAGTTATTACACCCAACACAGAAACAGTACTATCAGTATTTAAACAAGTTTGAGGTTTGTGTGACTTGCTGGTACTTGTGCTTTTTTCCCTTTTAGATTATCAGAGGGCTGCTCAAATACTGGCCCAAAACATGCACCCAGAAAGAGGTGAGAAACCCAGATGGAGACATGGATGGGATGAGTGAATGGATGGGAGGGAAGGATGAGATCAATTTTAATCTCTGAAGAAAAATGTTTATAAATGAGATGTATTACTCTGAAAAACCTTTGAAGGACTAAAGAACTGTCGTGTAAAGTTTCTTTACCAATCTAAGTGTTCCTCTAAGAACCATTATATTATGTGGAGGCTCTTCACATCAAAAAAGGTTCTTCACACTCACAATAAAAACGTGATTTCCTAAAGAATGGCATCACACAAAGAACCCTTTCTAGCACCTTTATTTATAAGCCTGTCTTATGATTTTTGGTTACATCACAGTACATTGTGCGGTGCTCCATTTTTGATACAGAACAGCTGGCTGGTTTTCTAAAGGACACATAAACACTTTATAATTGTGTTTCTGCTTCATGAGCGCTTCCTCGGTCCTGTGGAAGCTGACAGTGTCTTACACTTGTGTAAAGGGGAGATGTGAAGATGAGATTCATTGAATGGGTATATTTAATGCTGCACTGTGTTTTCAGGTGATGTTCCTGGGAGAGATTGAAGAGATTCTGGATGTCATTGAGCCATCTCAGTTTATTCGGGTGCAGGAGCCACTCTTCAAACAGATTGCTGCCTGCATCTCCAGTCCTCACTTCCAGGTCTGCTCCTTTTATCATCTTCTTCCTTTCACCACGGCTATATTTCAGGTGCTGCTCTTGGCGACTGCTCCAAAAAAGTGCCAACTAGTGGATTTATTAGTCGAGTAGTCGGTGCAACTTGTATTAGAGCTAAAAATGATTATATTTGCTAATTAACTGCATTTGCATAGTTAGACCACTAAGGAACTGTACTGTAAAGTGTTAGCAACGTAGACTTAAATCACAATGAAATACAGCTCATTCATTATCCTAACCAGAGTTTGTTTGGTTTTTTTTGTTAGCCTACTTTCAGCATTTTCAACAATATAGGAGAGCCCCTAAAAGGGGGATCAGATGGTTAATACTGGCATGGTCTGATGTATACAGCTCCGAAGCGATCATCACATATGAGCCTTTCACTGTATGGCAGAATCAGTTGTGAAAGCTTTTGAAGTGAAGATGTCAGACTGTTGTTGCTGAACTGTTTCTGATTGTTGTGTGTCAGGTTGCAGAGCGGGCTCTGTATTTCTGGAATAATGAGTACATTCTGAGCCTGATCGAGGAGAACTGCCAGGTCATCCTGCCTTTGGTCTTCGGCACACTCTACAGAGTCTCCAAAGAGCACTGGAACCAGTCAGTAACAGCCACGCCAACCCACCACTTTAGAACATTTAGCAACACTCATAGTCATAACAGTTATGAACGAGTGCTCAGTTTCGTTCTTTACCAAGTTCCCTACAAAACTGCAATAATGTTTTTCACTTAAAGGAAGGCCTAAGCCTCAAATGGACTCTGACACATGGTTGGTGTCGGAAATTTGCTTCTTTAACTTTGCTGAGAGGCTAATGCTAACAAGTTCTAACTAAATACCAAACTACACTGATATTAAATCATTACATGTTTGCATCAAATCAAACTCAGTAATCTCAAATACACTTGCTGATGTGACTTCTGACACTGTATGATGTACTGCTACCTATTAAGAATGACATAGGGGCCAAACTGTTCTTTTTCATTAATCCCGTTTTCCCTCTCAAAACCAAACGCACTGCTCGGACCAAAACCTTTTTCCTTGTACAAATGAATTAAAATACAAAAGCATTTGGAGAAAATATTTGATTAAATGATCACCCCCCCCCCAAAAAAAAAAAAATCCCACGAACGCCATCATCCAATTACATTTCAAAATGTATTTGACCGTAGCCATTCAATGAATGGCTAATACTGAAATTAGATTTCACCGAGTCAGTGGGAATGGGGGGATATCTTACCCCACCATTACAATAAAATGAGCGAAGTGCATCACATAGCTTTCACAATGTGGCAGCCACATTGGAGCTTGAATTTTGTCAGCATTTTGTGAATGTGTATGCACAGCCGGGTCAGAACAATTGCAAAAATCGCAGGTCTTGTGTCGTGTTCTCAGGATACAGAGGTAATGTTCTGCTGGGAAACCTTAACCCCGACATTCATTTGAATGTCACTTACCACGTTTACGTTTACATTTACAGCGTTTAGCAGATGCTCTTATCCAGAGTGACGTACATCAGTGCTTAAGTGTTCTTCATACCTGTAAAGCTAGACTAAGATCAACACCTGCTTTAACCAAGTTACTGGCAACTAAGTTACACACCTTAACAAACCCTGTCAAAAGAAAAAAAGCCAGAGGTTAATACACAAGTAAGGAAAAACAGTTGAGGGGTAAGGGGTAAGTTTTTTTTTTTAATATATAGGAAAAGGTGCATAAGAGATAAACGAGAAGACTGGTTAGTCACCACTCACCACCCACCTTAACATTGCTGCAGATCATACAAGCTCCTTCATGGCAGTAACAGGAAGCCCTGCCATACTGCAAATATTGTCCATAAAGGGTTTGAGGAACATGACTTGAGTTTAAAACTCCTCAAATCCGGTCTGGTGTCCTAAAGTCTTGGTGCCAGATATCGTACCTTCACAATATTAGGCAGGCGAGTTTAATGTTATGGCAGATCAGTGTAGAAGGCATACAAAGTCAGATGAATACAACTCAACACGCTCTTAGGCAAACATGTGATGAACTTGTGTAAATATCATTTGTCATCAAGATTTACTTTCCAAATAACACCTGCCATTAATGTAAAGTCAAAAGTATTATTTCTTGAGGTGTTACATTTAATGTGTGTTCCGTTTCCTCTTTAGAACAATTGTGTCTCTTATCTACAACGTCTTGAAGACCTTTATGGAGATGAACAGTAAACTCTTTGATGACCTCACTGCCTCTTATAAGGTGGAGAAACAGAAGTGAGTTTGGTTTATCAGTGCGACAGCTGTGTCCATGTGTGAATTTTACTTTAAGGTATACGGCTCATCAGATGTTTGAGGGCATCTGGACTTCTTGACTTCTTCTGAAACATGTTTTTTCACTGTTACTTTTGAGTTAAGTGCAAAAATGTTTCTGAGTGTATCATTTGAAAAATGTTTCTGAGTGTAT
>JBBIGA010000011.1:11833212-11850164 GCA_037576975.1 Alestes dentex
ATGTAGAAAATAATAAAAACAAAGAAAAAACACTGAATGAGAAGGTGTGTCCAAACTTTTGACTGGTAGTGTATATGGTAGTGTATATGCATGCCTACATGTACACTGCAGTTCAAAGGTTTGGAATCACTGTTTTCAACCATATAAAACTAATCAGACTGCATATAAATGTATTACATGGCTTTAACATGCTAGTGCTGTTAATTAATAGGGAGCTAAAATGTAATACAAGTTGCAAATGCTTTAAACTTAATCAATATAATTAATATCCAGGGTACCTGAAATTTCAGTGGTGGTGATTAAATACTGATTAAAGGCAGACAACAAATAAATTATGAGTAGATTACATTACATTGTACTAATAATTCCTGGGCTGTTTTACATGGGGCAATCCTGCTACACAGATTAACCCTAAACATACTGAGATTAACATTAAGGAGAAATGCAACATTAAATTGTGCAGAATTAGAATTACATTTAAAGTAATAAAATGGAACATTTTAACAGAGGACCGCAAATGTCTTGAAATTGGTTAATGATTTTAAATCTATACCTCAGTCTGATGCCAGGCACCTCTCTATGTCTGGTGGAGGTGTTAACAAGGTGCCGATCACTTTATCGTTTTATTAGTGGCTTTGTTACTACAATCATTTGGCAGATGCTTTTATCCAAAGCGACTAAACAATATCAGGACACAATCAAGCTTCAGTACAGTGTGAGGACCGCACTGAATCAGGTATGGCCTGATTTTCCTGATGTTATATAAGGCGAATCGTCGTGACCGAGCGACAGATGCAATGTGGTTAGAGAGAGATAGCTGGTCTTCAGTCATAACACCCAGGTTTCTCACCACCTTTTGACCCGAGTAGGTACAGTGTGACAAGGGTTGGCCTTCTGTGAATCAAAGAATTGGCAACTGATAGCCGCCACCTTTCCAGAGAAAAATGAGGCGACGACATCTGTCGAAAGGTTTGTGTCTGGTGGGGGTGGAGGAGGTGAGAGCAATGTTTTGAAGGTAGAAAATAGACTTTGAGTGTCTGTGGTGCACTTAATTTCATTGCTGTAGAATGCAGCTTTAGCATCAGTGATGCTGGATGAGAAGGAGGAAAGAGTGACTGATTTTAGGAGTTTATTAGGTCAGCGGGGTCCCTGCCATCTCCTCTCAGCAGCACTGAGATCGGTACGCAACCTTCTGTCAGCCATGGATGAGGGAGGCTAGAGCGAGTTGGTTTGATGGATATTAGACACAGACTAGCTAGACACGAGCTTAACGTAGAACAGAGAGTTAAGTCTGAGCTATGGATTGATGTGAGTGTGTGTTGCCTCAGTGGCGTCTCTGCCGTGCGTCACTACCTTGGCCACCTTGCTGATGGTGCAGCAGCGGGAGGCGGAGGTGATGTTGTGTGTGAAGTTGGAGGCCAGCAGGACAGAGTAGCGTGAGGGGAAAGCGCTTGACTCACAATAGCCAACACATGCATACACCATGTGGGCCCCTCGACAAGTCCCCCGCCGGTCACTCTGGATGGTAACATTAAACGCTGTGAGAGAGGAAGAGAGAGAGAGAGAGAGAGAAAGCAAGAGAGGGGAAAATAAATATGGATATGACATCAACACCAGCTGTCTCATTTAGGCTCTGTGTGTTTTTGTGAGTGCTGTGCGCATGTGTGTGTATACACTCACGGTAAAGGTGGCAGCCTGGGCTGAGTTTTTTAAAGCTCCAGGTAAACGGCATCAGCAGCACAAGCAGCATCATGGGCAGCACCAGCACAAGCATGTCATGGGTCACCCGGCTAGCCATAGGGTCAGCGGCCTGCCCACGAGGGAAAAAATGACAGTTTACTGATTATCTTGCCACTGAACCTGATAATTCACTGATGAGTTAAACAGGTGTGTTCAAGTAGGGAAATCACTTTACTGTGCTAAACTCAGACACACAAAGTTAACCAAGAGGGTTTGCCTGAAAATAGGTTGCCATGATAATGTATGTTGAGGTATTGAGGTCTATATATGCTAAAATACATGCATTTGAATAGAATTGAATAAAGCTGTTTAACATAATCAATATCTAATATGATCATTTCTTTGTTTAAAGTAAAGACTGATCATGTTAAGTTACTTTTTACATCCTGTCAGTTAAAATGACTGAAAAGAAAGAGAGGAAACTGTTCACACCGCCTTCCTCTCCTCCACCTAACTGATCTTTACTCGCGCGTCCCTCTCTAATTTGACCAGATCTCAGTGAGCACACACAAATCGCATTTTCAAGTGAAACCCCCCTCCTTGTGTCAGTGTTGTCTAAGAATACTGACAAAGCAGGCTTTTATTCTGTGGTCAGGTGTTGTTTCTTATTTTCTACTCTCATAATATACTCAGTGTCCTGTGGTATTTCACAGCATCTTTAAACACGGCACAGCAAATACGCTTTTAAAACCCGAAACTATATGTTTTACTATAAAAACAGGATTTCTTATTAATCCTATGTTCTCTGTCTTTTTTGTGAATGACTTAATAATATTTACATACATTGTTAAGTCATTTTTCCTGAAATGACTCCCTCTCAGTGAACCCCCTCCTGCTCTTTCCGTCTCCGTCATTTTGAGAGTGGCGATGTGATTATCAGCTTGGGACCGTATTATCGGAGGGCGTCTAATTGAACTGTCAATTAGTTAATAGGGAAATTTGCCACTTTCTCCCTTCAAATGATACTGGGGTTTCCGTGCAATGAGCTGTTCTGCTTCGAGTTTGTTTTTATTAGTCATTCTAGCTTGCAATCTTGGCATCAAATCCCCCAGTTAAAAATTCTGTTCTTGATGATGTGTGTTTGCAAATAGAAAATCTTCAATCTCCTGTTAGACTTGAGAAAATATTTTTGGCCTTGAAATATGGGTTAGTAATAATCTGACGTATTACACAGTCCATTATGAACAATGCAGTGCTTGCTATGAATTACACAGTAACCATCATTCAGTATAGAGTAACTACTATGAATTATACAGCAACCATTATTACTATACCGTAACGTCTATGAATGAGTGACTTTTCCTTTTCTTTTGACAGGGTTTGCTAATGTGAGCAACTTGGTTGGTGGTAACAGCAGATGTTGATGGTATGAAGAACACTTTAAGCACTGATGTACGTCGCTCTGGATAAGAGCGTCTGCTAAATGCCGTAACTGTAACTATGAATCACATAGTTACTTTAAATTATACAGCACACTTTAACTACACAATAACTGGTTTGACTTATCCAGCAACCATTACAAAGTATTCAGTAGCCATTGTACATCTATGCAGCATTGGAACTGACCCTCACATGGACACTTAGGGTTGAACGTGTTAATGTAATTGGTTTGGGACATATACCTCTTTGCAGTCCCACTGAGGAAAGACATTTACATCTACACATTTCTAGGGATGTGCTCAATCCAAAAACTAAGAAAGACACATTCCTATCATTTTCTAGTGTCATGTTTCCATCTGACCTTTTTTACTTGCGTCTTATTTTTGCAGTAGTATTAAATAATAACCTTAGAACCTGATAACAACGCAATGTGAGTTCAGATGAAAACAAATTGCACGTCAAACCAATTCAGCAACATTAAAACAACCACATCAAACACCTTTAGAATAAATTAAAATGTTTTTTTCAGTCATACAAAACAGTTAACTAATCATGATATAAACATAATAAATCTGAAAGACGTTCACTATACAGTTGCTAGGAGAAAAAAAAAACCCAGCCACCATGCTTATGCCATTAAAGAACTTAAAATAATACTTTATAATGAAATAATGCATCTATTAAGAACTGAACATTCATTCAGTAAAATGATTTTACCTGTAGGAACTTGCGCTGTCCAGGTGTGTAAAGGAGGGTTTCAAACAAATGTGTATGTGTGCGCTGAGAGCTTCAGTCTAATAGTGCAGGTAAAAGTTATCCTCCTCTATCCCACCTAGTTACACCCACTTACCATCCTTTCCTCACATCTGTGTATGAGACCCCTCCCTACAGTGTTCAGTGTCTTCTATAGCACCACTAAATTTTTTCCCCCTATTGAATGACCTCGTAGCTTTGAAGTGCTGGACAAGAACAGATGAAATCTACAAGTCAAACGCCATTTCAAGCAAAGCTAAAATAATGGAACTCCGAATGATCAATATTTCCATGTCTCTTTAAGCCTATCAGAGTATCCATGTGCACTGTTCTGCACATCTGTGCTAATATGTGAATACAAATGAGAGTATGGACTCACTATTGCAAGTTGCCAAGTTGTGATACCTCAAAGGCCAGATCGTCTACCAATTCTCTGTCATTTTTTTTCTCTTTCTTGTTGTTTTCATATCCCATGCAACTGTGGCCTTCGGTAGAGAGGAAAGAAGGATTAGAAAGAAGGGTGTATTTAGACACTCTAGGTCTACATGCATTAAATAGAACAGGATTTACCAGTAAAGGTGATGTGACAGTTATATTAATGGACATAACCTGTAACTGCAACTGTCATGACATGTTTATGGCACGGTTTTGCCAATGCTGTGTATTTTTTGTTACCAAAAGTCTGATGATAGCCTTTTTTGTTCAGTACAAAACTAAAAACGCCAACCTCAGACACCAAACATGTGTTGGCTGATCGACTCCATTAAGGGTGAGAGAAAATCTGCCCAACTTCAATTCTTCTGCACATGTGGACTCCGGATACTGGAAATTATTACACTGTAAGCGTAAGTGCTCTCACTATAATTGCACACAATACATTTAAACCCATCATTATCTGGCATGAACAACTCATGATGTCATTGGAAACGGAATGGGTGACATCATTTTGCCCCCCTGCTTCTCAAGATACTTGCTCATAACTGAAGGTTTGCAGTGGCCGAGTCACTACATCTCAAAGTAACAACTGAATTTCTGTGTGTTTAAGAACTGCGGAACCAATTCATCAAGTTTTTTTTTTTTTTTTTTTTTTTTTTTTTGCAGAGACACTGATTAGCATCAGGTTGACTAAGATATGGAATAACGGGGCGATGCTGAGCAAATCCTGTTGCTGTGTTATTGCATAATACATTGCTGTCCTATTATGTCTTCACCAGAACTAACCTCGAATCAGACTATATAACTTTCAAAATGTGGAACAACAGACTTCGTTCTGTGGACATTAAAGTGGATCTCATTCTCAGGGCTAGAGGGCAGTTAGAGCAGTTACAGAGAGGAAAACTGTTGTCATATTCTCTTTTGTCGTCATGGCACCATAATACCAGCTTAAAGTGGAAGTGGATGTATTAATATCTTTTTTTTCATGCTCTCATGTTCCCAGGTTACGGTGCTTGAGGACTATCTGAAAATAATAGAAGAGGCAAAATGTGGCTCCGGATACTTGAGTAATGTAACTAAATTTAGCGCATGTTGAGAAGTTAATCTAATTGTTCTATGCCATAACTATCTTTGGTCAAGGCAGTAGTGGTAAGAATGGGCCGGGACAGGTCCTCAGTGTACTTAGTAGAGCCGTTGAGTTGTTCAGAGCAGTTTATCAAACACACACACACAAACACACAATTACACTCAGCAGGGGAAGGCTGCGGGGCCTGGTGGCACCAGTGCTAAGGTGCTGAAACCATGTGCTAAGCAGCTCTGTGGAATTCTCCAACCGCTCTTCAGTCTGAGCCTGAGGGAAGAGAGAGTGCCAAGGGTTTGAAAGACATCATCCACAAGAAAGGGCAACTCAACGGCTCTACATCATGAAGACCATGGAAAGGCTGGCCCTGACTCAGTTCAAACCTATGGACAAGACATTGCTGGACCTCTACAATTAGTCTATCAAGACCACATTGGAATCGATGATGCCGTTGTTGTTAGAACCATGTGAATTATGTTCTTTGATTTCTCCAGTGTGTTCAACACAATACAGCCAGCACTGTTAGAAAATCTGCTCCATGCAGGTGGACACATCCATTGTGTCCTGGACTGCTGACTACTTGACAGGTAGACCGCAGTTTGTGAGGTTCCACGGCTGCCTCTCAGACATGAGGGAGACAAACGGGGGCACCACAAGGGTCTCCCTTCCTGTTCACCCTGTATACAGCTGACGTCATGTACCATTCTGCTACCTGTCCCCTACAGAAAGTTTCAGACACGGCCCAAGTTGATTGTATCAAAGGTCAGAAAGGGGAAGCTAGTGATGGACTTTGTTGAATGGTGCCATCTGAACCAGTTACAGTTCAACACTAGAAAGACTAAAGGGATGGTGGTGGATTTTTGGAGGTCTAATCCGCCATCCTCTATCCACTGATGGAGAGGGGGTGGAAGTGGTGGAGAGACATACAAGTGTCTGGGAGATCGCCTGGACAACAGACTGGATTGTGAATAAAGAGGCCTCATACAAGAAAGGTTTGAGTCATACCCACTTCCTGTGGAGACTCAGGTCCTTTGGCATTTGTGGGTCTCTGCTACAGCAGTTCTACCAGTGTGTGTTGGCAGGGGCAATATTTTATGCTGAGATGTGATGGGACAACATTGCCACCACCAAGGACTCCCAAGAAGATCAATAAACTCATAAAGAGAGCTGCTTCCGTGAAAGTCCACCTGGACTCCTTTGAAACAGCAGGCCAAAACAGAACACTGAATAAAATCCAGGTCATACTAGACAGTTCCTCTCACCTGCTGCTTCACACACTGGACAGAGGAGCACCTTCAGTGCAGACTCACAGCTGCACAGTTCATGCGAGTGCTACCCAGCTGTCGTCTACAATGAGTCTTTACGCTGACTGCTCTTTATGTATAGTTTATTTAGTTTAGTGTAAAGCCCTGTATATTTAGTCATTTTTGTAACAACAAAAAATTGTGGATTAATTACTGTTGTGATAGCTACTGTAACAACTTTTCTTCAGGATCAATAAAGTATCTTTCTATCTATCCATCCATCCATCCATCCATCCATTCATCTACACACTCACACACACAATGTAATGGTAGAATTACTGACAGAGTGACTGATCAGAAGGAGAATTTCCACCTCAACTTTATTGACAAATGGTATAATTATTTGAAAAAGGTAAAAAAGGGTGCTGATGTGATATTGTTTGAAGAAAAGGGGAAAGCTGAATAAAAGGGATTCATTTCTTAACAGAACAACGCTAGGATTAGAACAGAATGGAAGTGACACATAGCAAAAGGTTAACAAGTCAAAACATCAATCAACTTCATTTCCTATAAAAAGTAAACTTTGCAGCTTTTCTTGTCCTTGTTCCCTCCTGTCTCATTACTGCTTTCTGAAAAGCAGGGCAAGGGGAAACACTGCATTTCTGTAAATAAAAGTCAGCATTTCATAAACATAAATAGAATGATCAAATTGGTTCTCATTTAAAAACAAGACTTCCTAAGAATCGGTTTCCTCAGTATAGTACTTCAGTGGATCATGAGATATTCTGGACTGTATGCAGTGGGCAGGGTCAGTGTGCAGACAAAACCAGCAAGATTACTCACCGGACCATTCTGCTAAGGATCCCAGGCTTTTCTGTTATTGTGGACTCGGAGTCAGACATCTCAGAATCATCCTGCTCCACTGCTCAAAAGACAGGTTCCAAAAACGACATTTTTGTTTCTAGAAGACGAATACTTGAAAAAATTTAATGAACTGAATTCAGTGTACTTTCTCAGAGAACAGACGGTATTTAGTTGGCAGTTTGGATAAAGCACATCACCACAGTTGGAACAAAACCTATTTTTTACATAATTTGAGAATGACACCTGCCATTTACACTGTATCAAAACTTCATAATGAGAGTACTAACAGAAATAGTCAATAATTCCTTTCAGTAAAATACTGTTACAAGTAAAAATCCTTTTGCCTGGGCTGTGCATTTTTGTTAGATGAAAGATTTTATTTTGACACTGGTGCTTAGTTCTCCTGCTGGTCTGATATAATGGTGGGCAATATGGCAAAAATAAAATATCGTTATATTTCATGATAAAATGTCAAAATATAATTTTATCACTTGATTACTTACACAATTGATAGTAACTGTCCTAGTTTCTGTAAGTTTACACCACACAAAATACTGTAGAAAACAAGGTAAAAGAGATACATTGATATTTATGGTGTGTACGTGACTCACCCTCAGTCGCTGCAATCTTGGCACCTGGAACAGGCTGGGAAGGCACCTCTGAATCACCAAGTAACTGTGACAGAAAGAGATTGTGAGTGTGCCATTGTGTTTGTGTGTGTGTGTGTGTGTGTGTGTGTGTGTGTGTGTGTGTATGCGTGTGTGTATTTGCAAGAGAGAAAACAACATAGATGATGGATGTATTGGCTCTTGAATCTATCCCTGTTTAAATAAAACCTAAATGTAGCTGCTCTCTTATTTTTATCAGTTTCTATAATTATCATAATGGAGATAGTTATGCCACCTGAGTGGGCTAATGTGTCAGGTTGTTTGCCCTGTGGGGGTAATAAAGCATGATTAAGCACTCAGACAGACAAGGTTTCTATCTGAGTGATAGACAGAACACATGCACACACCTCACTGCCACAAACCATCCTTTCTGCACCGTCAGCCAGGTAAGGGGACTCTCTGGGAGAGAAAAAGAGAGAGAGAGTAATCTATTTGTTCTCTTTTAGTTGACACATTCACTTCATGTTTCCATTTCCAGCACATTTAACATCAAAACAACAAGCCTGTTTGAGGCATGTCTGCAGACTCATCAGCCGGAGGCCGAAAAGATCACCTCAGTATCTATTTTGGAGCTGGTGGGAAGGTGGATTGTGTAAACTGTATTACTTATCTCTTCACCAGAACAAGCCTAAGGCTACAACACCCTCATTCCCCCCTTCAGTAATGCTATCAAAGATCATCTTTTCAGAAAAGCACATTAAAATCAAGGTTTCAAAAAGGGATAATTTAAGCAGTGCCACTGGAGAACCACCTTTAAATTGATGATTTTTTAAAGGAATGGGTTTTATAAATTAGATGTAGACATGTGAAAGGCAATTTTCAAGTTTACAGAGCCATCCATCCATATAATGTAATGCTTCAGCACCAAATAAGAACCACACATTAAAGCACTATTAAAGACTTTGATATGTTAAGAATCATACTGACAATATTTTATCATTATTGTGATAATTTATCATTACAAACTTTTCTGAGGTTATTGCTGGTAGTTCTAGAACACTGAACAACTGCATGGTTAATTCAAAATAGAACATAATTAGGCCTGTTAAATGTAATTTATTTCAGTGCAGTTTGTGAAGTGTGGCATTTCTGTTTTGCTGGTGGATTTTAATCCGTTCAAACTTGTTCAGAAACCTCAGAAAAGCAAAATATTATTAGGAAAAAGTTCATGAACCATGTATTGTGAAAACATCTTCAGGTACCGTGACGTTCTACCCTCATCAGCCACAACATTAAAACCCCTGACAGGGTCGTGGGTGCCCAAGGCTCAGTGACAAATGGGGAGTGAAGGGTAGCCTGTCTGGTCTGGTTTCACAAAGGAGCTACTGTAGCACAAATAGCTGAAAACATTAACGCTGACTATGGTAAAAAGTTGTCAGAATACACGATGCATCAAGAATCATTGTGTATGGGGTTATGTGTATCGGGACTGGACAATAAAGCAATGGAAGAAAGTGGCCTGGTCTGATGAATCATGTTTCCTTTAATATCATGTGGGCGGCGTATGTGCATCACTTTCCCCAGGAAGAGATGCCACCAGCATGCACAGTGGGAGGAAGGGAAGGTATCGGAGGCAGTGTGCTCTGAGTAGTATTCTGCTGGGAAACCTTATGACCTGGTATTCAGGTGGATGCTACTTTAACATCACCTACCAAAACGTTGTAAATGAAGTATACCCCGTCCTAATGGCAGCGGCCTCTTTCAGTAGGATAATGTGCCCTGCCACACTAAAAGAATTGTTCAGGAATGGTTTGAACAACATAACCGTTCAAGGTGTTGACATGACTTCCAAATTCTCAATATCTTAATTAAATTGAGGATCTATGGTGCTAGACAAATCAGTCTGATCCACTGAGGTACCACCTCGTAACTTACATTACTTACAGGATCTGCTGCTAACGACTTAGTGCCAAATACCACAGCACACCTTCAAAGGTCTTGTGGAGTTGATGCCTTGACAGGTCAGAGCGTCATGCTGTCTGGCATCAGAGTGATCTAAACAATATTAGGCAGGTGTTTTCCTAGAACTGTACATTCAAGTCATGTAGAAACCTTTAATTTTCAAGAGTAAAAACGATATACAGGATTTTCCTCCTTCACTTGCTTTATGGATTTGCTTGTTTGAAATGGGGGGTTTTCATAACAGCAAAATGATTATGCTTAGCCTGCTGTCTGAGTGATGGCTTGATGGGGATGGCGCCCTGTGTTCAGCCTCCTCTGATGCACTATTTCATAACTCACATCTGATCACTGCAGCAAATGTGACGGATTAGACCAGTGACAAAGTGAATGCTGATACAAACATCACCTCGAGCTCTATCTGCCTACTGTCTGCCCACACTGAAGACTGTTTTCTTAACATCAAGTGATTAAGGTTAGAGTTATGTTTAGCATTATGTTATGCTTGAATGTATTTTCAGTATTTCTGCTGCAAATATTTATTTCATTATGACATGCAACAGAGACATGTGAGAGTTCTGTTTGACAACAAACTACACCCATAACTGCTGACTCATATTTACTGGAAAAATGTCACTAGAAAAAAAGACAAGCCAGACATTACAAACCGGTCTCTTAGTCAAATTTAGATTTTAGATTTAGATTTATTTATTTTTACCAAGAGACTAGTTTGTAATGTCTGGCTTGTCTTTTTTAGAGATATAGTTATATTTAATAATGAGATGTCATTTCAACAATTTTTGATAACTGATAACTAAATAAAAAACACAAAGGTTTTGATAAAGAATTATTTAAAAATCTCAGGTCCTACCTAAAGCTTATGACACTGTATATCCATGTTAGGGACCTGCTAGTATTAGACCCCATAAAATGTCAGTGCGCATTGCTTGTGTGGCGAGTTAAAGATGGACAAGGTAGTAGAGATAGTAAGATACTCAAAAAATAAGGGAAGGTGTGCCAGTCCATGAAGAAAGTGTTATGAGAATGGGCTTAAATGGTGCAAGACTGCAAATGTAGAAAGGTGAAAAAAGGACGGGGTCACATGCATGTTTTCTACACCTACTGGAGATACTCAGGGTGGTATGCGTCCCCCATGCTGTGATGGTTGTCCTGGCTCAGAGCGCCCCCTTGTGATTGCTCTGTTCTCATGCGCTTCGGTTCACTTCGTGGGCTTGGAGGTAAAGGTGAACTGTCCTGTGTAATAGAATAATGGTCATTAAATAATGATTTCTGACAGCGTGTGTATGAAAAAGAATGAAAACAGTCAGCAGCAATGGTAGCTGTACTCACCGTTCACAATACTAGAGGACAAAATTCTCATTTTCACAATAAAGTGCAAATTTGTAGATATTAATGGCAGCATGTTTTGAGGAGACCTCTAAAGATGTCAGTCTAAAACAGCCAGCATACCACTTCCCCACACTAAGGCTACACAACTGATATTGTTATGCTGGTTTCAGTAATGTACCAATATTACAGTGGGCAGCAAAATAAAATTCTAATCTCCTCTAATCAATTTTATGGTGTGCTGTGAGTATCCAGACCAATCACAGAAGTTTCAGTTGAAAGTTCAATATATCTTTATATTCCAACAAATGTGAACTAATTTTGCTGAAAATAATGCAGACCAGTATTACATATTAGATTTCCAGGTGAAAACATATGTAGATATGTGAAGAACACACTTCTGAACTCTAATGCACAATTACTGTTTATGTGTTTCTTTATTTTTTCTGCCCAGTTATGTCATCCCCACATTCCACCTACTAGCTAGTGCTATCACACCCCTATCGCACTGGAATGTTGAAGGCTAGCGTGTGATTCCTTTGAGTCACATAAAGCCAGTCACCACATCTTTTCAAACAGCCACTAAAGCAATGTCATTAAACAGCTTAAAGTGCTTGCAGGAAAATAGTAAGTGCCAATTCCATACTGCCAGGTAACAGACACAGTGCTGGCTAGCATCTCGCTGAGTGATGGGGTAGGGGGAGGCATCCTATCCACCCAGAGAGCGAAGTCAGCTGTGCTCTCTTGGACTCCCGGCCACAGATGGCTGCAGCACCACCAGGGACAAAACTTGCAATCTCCTGATGACGGAGCCAATGCTCCAGGACTGGATTTTGACACTGCTGCTCTAGAGGCAACAAACTTAAACATGGTGTGCTGATTTTACACAAGTTCTATTTATTTGACGATTTCAAATAAAATACAACTAAAACATAAAATCTGTTATTAGAAACTTCTCTAGAATCAGAAATTAAAAGGAACAAATGATGACGAAATCTCCACATCACAATCCAGCAATGTTTGTTTATACCCTTTGAAAATGCTTTTCAACGGTAAAAAGAGTGTTGTGGCCTCACAGCGAGGAGGTCCTTTCTGTGTGGAGTTTGCACATTCTCTCTTTGTCTGTGTAGGATCTTGGATTTCCTCCCACAGGCCAAAAACGTGCACGTTAGATGAACTGGAGATGCTAAATTACCTCAGGCGTGAGTGTGTTTGTGTGTCTGCCCTGCAACAGACTGGCAACCTGTACAAGGTATTTCACTGTCTTACCCCCTGCCACCCTAGTTAGGATGAGGCTCAGATAAAGAAAGAATAAAATCTAAAATGCGCCAACTTTTACACAGGCCACATTTTCTGTTTTATTTTCTTACAACATGTTAAATTCAACACATGCACACAATGTATTAATTAAAATATGCAGAAGTGTGTTCTCTGCAGAAGGTGTGTCCTTTTTTACAGTTATTGTGTTGTTGTATCGTATAGTAATTAGAAAATGCAGATTTTACAGGTCTTTAGTGATGTAGAGTTCTCTGTCTCACTTTATGATGCAGAGCAAAACTAGGTACATTGTTTGAACTGCAAGTGAAGTAAACTCTTTAAATTGCATGGATCATCATGTAATCTCTTTGAGAGTTAGTCTGAACGATACCTAGGTTATGGAGATGATGTAACAGTGTGTAAGGGTTTGTTTACAAATGTGTAATTGGTTCATTAGTTGCTCAAACATTTATGCATAAGATGTTTGCTAGATGATGAAAGGTACTCACTGAAGGGATCCATTCATTTGCATGATTTGCTGGAAGATAAGAAGACCTAATTAACTCCAGTCACTACACGGTTAAATAATGCTTAGGTTACTGAGGGCTGCTCACCTGTGTGCTGAGGGACTGGCTCATTTGTCTCCACATAAAGTGTGATGAGGAAAGGATAAGCCCAAAGCTTCATGTCTCCCTTCTTAAACCTCAGCTCAGACACACGCTCCCACCTGCTCTTATCTGTGAGCAAAACAATAAACTGTTGTATGGACACAGTTCAGTACAGTCAGTATGTACAGACTTTGATACCTCACCATAAACCACAACTGTGGATGGATCAAATGAAAAGCATTTCAGTGCAATTTGTTTGGTTAATGTTGGAATGGAATTTTCTTTAAAACAAAATAAATACAGTTCTGTCTTGTTTTTTTTTTTCCATTTTACATTCTTATACATTTTACATAAGGCGGTTATTTAGATACATTATAATTCACTTATTTATTGTGGACATATTTTCAATTTATAAAACAAACCCCCCCATGGTCCATTTTTAGAGTACTTTGGAGAATGAAGCCAACACATTTTGAGACTTTAGCTAAGAGACACTGGAAGACAATAACGGTTCTTTGACAGTGAATAGCTGCCAGGTGAAAGGGCAGGAGTACACAGATAAAGGATTTCTTTAAAGAGCATACATGGGAAGATATTGAAATGCTGGGTGGTGAACGGGTGAAGACTGTCCAGGCTCATTAGAACAACTCGTACGGCATTCTGTAAAACAATGGAGCATTTAATTTACAGATATTAAAGTTCAGCTCTGATATGATTAAACTCTCTGTGTGTTTAACCTCTCTGTGTGTTACCTCCAGCTCCTTACTGACAAACTCACTATCCAACATCTCTTCCTCGCAACTATGAAAAAACAAAAGTAATTGAGAGCAGCCAACCTATTTAACTAGAACTGACCTAAAACTTAGGGCATTGCTGGTATGACGGGCAAAACCCTAAGGCATTGTCCTATAATTAATCAATCAATCAATCAATCAATCAATCAGTCAATTAATCAATCAATAAATAAACGAGAATTCACATAATAGGACCAAAGTATATTATTTGTGGTGAGCTGGAGGCCAAACAAGAAATACAGGTAGTTAGCAAATCATTAGTCATACATATATTCAGACCCATATATGCCAGTATATGTGGAGAAACTGTGAAGAAATTAAATACTCTAATGGTTTATTTAAAGACAAAGCACAGTACCTTGCCATTAAATTCAGTTATCATGTCTTATTTTAAAACCAATACACTATATGTATTGTTAATTTAAAGTACTTCAACGATGTAAAAGAAAAAGAGCCTCAGAAATAAACTAAAATTGTGTTCTTTTAATGCTTGGGAGAAGGGTCTTAGGCAACTCTCTAATGTGCCAGCTCAGCTTCGACAGCCCTGCATGACTCCATATGTATCTCACAGACCCAAGTGAATAAATTGTGTAGATGTCAAGCCGCCCCTTGATGATGTGGAATGAATAACTATTTTATGAAGGTACTACATTTCTCGAATGCATAATTTGGACGAGAAACAATAACAATGTAGTTCATCTTGCCTGATTTTGCTCCCGCGCCTTATCCTAAATTTGTAGACCTGTTGGCCAACCTGAAAGAATCTGGTTTCAGGCACAGGAAATGAAAAGGCCTGAATTGGCATATTTCACCTCAGGGCGATGGCCGTCTGTGCACCAAAAAAATCCGAAATTAATCATAATATAACATTTAGCTCGTTCAGAAGCCCACATCTTCCCAGCCATATGTCCTATATATTATCCATTTTTATGACTATTCCAAGCATTTACTCACAGCTCCCAGGTGTTACCTAGCAAGGTGCTTATTTGAATGTATACAATATGGACAAAAATATTGGGACACACCAGTATTTCAGGGTTTGGGCTAGGCCCCTCACTTCCAGTGAAGGGTAATCTTAATGCTTCAGCATACAAAGACATGTTGGACAACACCATGGACAGTTTGGGGAATGCCTTGTTCTATTCCAGCATGACTGTGCCCCACTGCACAAAGTGAGCTCCATAAAGACATGGTCGGACGAGTTCGGTGTGGAAGAACTTGACTGGCCCACACAGAGCCCTGACATCAGCCCCATCCAACACCTTTGGGATGAACAGGAACGGAGATTGGGAGCAGGTCTTCTCGTCCAACATCAGTGCCTGACCTCATAAATGCTCTACAGAATGAATGGGCACAAATTCCCACAGAAACACTCCAAAATGTTGTGGATAGCCTTCCAAGCAGAGTAGAAGCTGTTATAGCTGCAAAGGGGGATCAACTCCATATTAAAGTATGTGAATTTGAATGCAGTGCCAATAATGTTTGTGTCAGGCGTCCCAATACTTTTGACCAAATAGTGCATTAATGACTCACAGCTATCTAAGGTGGCGTATTTCTGTCATGTTAGAAAGCCACACACTTACCGAATGCGAAAGTAAAAGTTATACAAATAAGATATACTAGTATGACAAGTATCTGAATGTCTGTTTTGTAAAATAAAAGTGTAAATACAAACATAAACAGCTGTAGTGCTAAACCTGTGAATCTCAGCTTGTGGAATTCCCGCCTCTCACTTCTTCCTCCCACCTGATTGGTCAGTCTTCCTTCGAGTCAGGTGCTGTCTCTGTGGTGACGAGCCCCAGAGTTCCACCCTATACCGTCACATGACTAAGGTGAGACCATGCATGACAGTACACTAGCAACTAAATTTGAGTTTTTATGCGTTTATTTAATATTTTAATTCATTAATGCGAAAGCTGTAGTCGTGCAGAGGACTTATATACAGAATGCAACACGCAAATTGTGAAAAAAAAAAGTTATTTTGAGACTCCTTGTAGGTTGAATTAGCACGTAGCTACTGTAGTCTTGTTAGAGAACGCCAGAGAATTTGAGCGTAACTGTGTACTTTATGTGGCAGACTGTTTTAGCTTGATTGTAGTCATAATGTCATCTTAGGATCAGGAATGGCTAAATTCTTACGTGTAACAATATGGTGTTTCACTATAGTGGATATAGTAGTACTAAGAACATCTCTGTTCAGAATGAATGTCTCATTGTAATTTTGCTCTACTGAAACCATAGCAACTCTCCTGCAGAGCGTTGACTGAATTTATGTGGCAACTTCTCCCTGTAACCTCCTGTTCCTCAAGTCTGATCTGTGTCATTATTTGTGTTCAGGCATCTGGATCCCCAATGACTGACCAAGGAAACTCGGTCCTGCTCAACACTGGGGCTCATATGCCCCTGTTAGGCTTGGGCACATACCGTCTGAGAGGCCCTGAAGACACTTACCAGGCTATAGATGCTGCCTTATCTGCAGGTTATCGAGCCTTTGATACCGCAGCAGTCTACTGCAATGAAGCAGATGTTGGACAGGCCCTTCACACCTTGTTGCCTAAACATGGGCTTTCCAGAGCAGATGTGTTCATAACCAGCAAACTGAGTCCCAAAGACCAGGGCGTTAAAGCCAGAGATGGCTGCCTGAGGAGCCTGGAGCAGCTGGGACTAGATTATATTGACTTATTTCTTATTCACGAGCCGGGCACGCAAGGTTTTGATGTATCAGATAAACGAAACCCTCAGAACCGATCTCAGAGCTGGGAAACCTTGGAGGACTTTCATATGGAAGGAAAGTTCAAGGCCATTGGAGTGTCGAACTACACTGTGAAGCATATGCAGGAGATCCTCAAAGGCTGCAGGGTTGTTCCAGCTGTTCTCCAGGT
>JBBIGA010000011.1:11861777-11876265 GCA_037576975.1 Alestes dentex
GTGTGTGTGTGTGTGTGTGTGTGTGTGTGTGTGTGTGTGTGTGTGTGTGTGTGTGTGTGTGTGTGTGTGTGTGGCATAAGGAGTCTTGTGTATTGTACTGCCAGCGTTCTTCTTTTTCCCCTCATAATGTGTATTTTCCTTATAGTATCTTCTTTGTAAGTCCTCCATGTGCTTTATCCAATTTCTCTCTTTTTTTAGTTCTCGTTTATGCGTCCTGTGCTTTTCTTTTATGCACTATTGCGTAAGGTCCAGTGGCAGTACTTAGGACTCCCCCAGCCCTGCCTTGTGCGCATACATTAATAAGGAGCACATTGTGGTGTCTGTGAAGCGCTGTAGAAGAAGATTGATCACCTGTATCTAGTTACCGAACACACACACAGACCTCCCATATTACGGCATTATAGTGATGTCATGCTTCCTCGTTGCGGTTCCTCGTCTACTGTAACAGGACTACTGATCCACTCTGCACACTGTAATGAATGAGGTAAACACTGGTCAGGGTTTCTACTTGAGTGGCATATTTGACCCCATCATGCATGTAGTTTACTGACAGATGCAGCCATCGTTGCACTTCTGTTCTTTGAGATTTTCTGAGGATTTAGCTCTTGCCCTGTTGAGTGTAGTGTTTTGAAATTACACTTTGTCTTCTAGGCTGTTTACATCTTGTGATTTTGGTCACGAGATCACGTTCAGATTTCACGTGACTGCACAAAAAGTAGGGGTGGCCTGATATCATTCTTTCAGGTCCAGCTCCAGTGCCGATACTGCAACCTTGAGGATACAAATTCATCGTTGTCCATCTTTTAAACAACTAAGCTGTTATTAATGCATTTGTCCAGAAACCCAAAATGGAACAAGGATGACTTAATAAGATTAAAGAGAAAAAATATTGAGGAAAAAAGCTAATAAAGATCACATACATTTTTTTTTTTTCTCCCTCAGCCATAAAACGCTCTTTGTTTCTATGAGTGTAGTTCATCTGCATTCATTAGATTATCAGTGGATATTACATTTTTTTCATTTGATGTAGAAAGTCCTGCTACAGAGCCTTTTGTGCATTAGACTTTGACAGAATACGCTTTACAGAAATTTACATCCATTAGTCACTTGCATAAAACTAGAACTTTGACCAGGAGTTTTTTTTTTTTTTTTTTTTTTTTTTTTCCCCCCTCAGTTTAGCTGAGTTAAGAGGATAAAGACAGAATCCAATGTAAATCAAGTTTTTAGACTACAGTTTAGTTTAAGTTTCAGCAAGTGAGTTTTAGCAGTTTTACTGAATATTTTAACATTCCCTTTAGCGCGTAAGATGATGTGACTGTTTTGTATGAATACAATGTAAAGCAGGAAAATTATCGTTTTAGATGATTAAGTTAAACTTCATAAACAGTGGCCTTCATTTCCAGACACAGGGGTGTCCAACAAATCAATTAACCCGTAGAAATGCATCGCAGCTTAGGTTTTTCTGTACCTTTGTGTTCCTCCACTGGCTTCTTCATGGGAAGGAATTCTTGTGAGCCCGTCTCTCTCTTTCTCCTGAACCCTCCAAGATGCCTCTGATGCACATGCTTTTGCTTGTATGGATGTGAATGTTGAAAGTCTTACAAAGAACACAACTGGACGCTGTGGCAATTGTGATTGCTCTTGGAAAACAACATCGCTCTTCAAATGCTTGAGTGCCGAGACGTTGTTCTGCTACCTTGTGTTAAATAGGCCCAGTAAGCCCATTACGTCCATCCTTTATGGCCTTCTTACGTCTGCATGACTCCTCTTCTCACAGTAAAATGGACTTGAGGTAGTTCGGAGGGGAGGGGTCTGTCATGCCTCTTTGGGGTTGCAACCTGTTTCACCCCTTTTTACTTGGGGGTCCTCTTTGTTTGCCTAAAGACAATGGTATGAGGGCTCTCTATACTTGAATCTCCCTCCCCAGTTTTATCCTTTGAGTTCGTAATTAGTGTTGCACACTCCAAAAAATGACTGACGTGGGCACTGACGTTCACATTGACGTTGGTCTTTATGTTGGGTGCTCATTGTTAAGAGAATTGCGCTCAATGTGAAGAAAAAGCCATTCTTTTCACAGTTTGCATATAGCCACTCCGTCCTTTTTGCGTCTTCTATACCTAAGTGCATCTCGTAGAGATTTTTTTTTTTCTTTTTTCGTCAAAACGTTTGAATAGTGTTAAGGACAATGTCTCTACTGGTTTGGAACCATCCTGGGAAAAGTTGAGGCTGACTTTTGTCTTCTTTATAGTGTGTTCAGAGCTCAGTAATTACTCCTCTCCATGTAGTGAAATTTTCCCGTTCTCCTGCCAATGAATGAACAACTGCTTTGACAATTTGCATATTCCAGCCATGGTGGTAATAGAAATTCATCATGGTCATTGTTTAAGTCAATTGCAGAAAAAAAAAATCTGTTGTTCCAAAAAAAACAAAAAAACCCCCAAAAATTATGCAACACCTCTGACTAGAAGTGTTGTGTACAGTGTGTAGTAATATCTGCACGTTTGTGTTTATTAGGCACAGGTGCAGAGCTCTCGCGACAGTGACGTCACGCATCAACAGCGGACAGGTAGCGGGCGGCGGTTGCGTAAGGATGCGGGGTCGGGCACGGAGGTGGATCGGGCAGGTGGCAGCCCACTCTCAGAACAGGATTCTGGCATACTGGATGTAGAGGATGAAGATGATGATGAGGTGAGTAACGGCGATAGAAATGAGTCCGTCGTATGGCTTACAGATCAAATGAAACCCAGATAACTGACAAAAATGACGGTCCTTATGAAGAAAGGTTGGCATTGACCTTAATTGGTGATGCAAATACTTAAAAATAGGACTCTGATGTCATTTCACTACAATATGATCATTTTGATGATTTTCAAACATAGGAGGGGCCTGACATGGCTTCTGTTTTGTTGTATTCTATGTACCTCATTTTATAATGATAGTGTATAACACTTACCACTGTATCAGATAGATCTCTTGATCAATATATATAGATGTAGAAAATGTCTAAACTTTGGCATATCATGGAGGTCATTGTATTCACTCACTGTTTTCCACTGGCAGCCTCCTCTCCTCTCTGGTTGTTTTAACTAGCTCCTTAAGCTGCAACCAGCGCGTTTGGAGCTTTTTATGTCGCTTGGAGCTTTTCTAAAAATGTTTGTCCACTTCTGAGAGCAATCTGCTCTGAGACAAACACAGGCTGTGTATCATCTACTTCCCTTGAGATTACATGTAAAGTGCAGTTTGCTACTACGGGAAAAACACCTTGTCTGAACACTAATGGAAGAAATCCCTTGTTGCACTGATGGAACTTTGAATGACTGAGAAGAAGGCTCAGTAGTTAGATCGCTTGATTAACACATACACAGCTTCCTTCCTAGACCTGATGATGTTCTTTGGCTCGAGGCCCACTTGTGTCCTTTCCCTTTCTTGGCCCATTTCATCTCCCTGATTGTCTGTTATGAAGACTGCCCCTCTTCTTTGAGACGGGGGATGAGAAAGATGTGTGAGAGACGTGTGAGGCATGTGAGACGTGCTCTGTAGCTGTGGCTGCTAATGACAGACAGACGGATGAGCTTCTAGCCTTTTCCCGTAGTAGCAAGCTGAGGGAGTACTGACGCAAACACAAGGAGAAATGCTGTTGTTTATCAGAGGGTCAGCGCACCATCCAGTCAACATAAGGCTCACATGATCTGCATAAACATTGTTGTTTGTACTCTGTTATTGTGAAGTTTCATCTCTTTGATTTAGCTTTGATTGAAACACAAAGAAGACACTGTTTTAAAATGTCATACCGCATGCTTCTTGTGGCTTATATGTCAATGTCTGGTATTTTATGATTACACGATGCCTCAGAGCTGTGGTTTCTTTGGTCCTGTGGTACTGCTGCTCTGTGGTATTTATTTTCTCCATAATCTCCTTGTTAATTAGTTGATTGGGTCAGGTATAGTAAGACAGAAAAAAACAAAATGTCAGGTAATTATCGTTCCTTTGTAACCTTGGTCAAACATATATAGTTTTGATCAATAGTAATGCAGGTCAATTCATAACCCTGTTACATCAAGGACTCATCAGTGTCTCTTGAACATAGAGAAAGATATATTGCAATTGCAGTACGTGGAAATGTTATTTTACCTGATATCATGTTCACGTTTGCAGAACTATCTTAATTCCTTCTTTACACACCTTCTAAGTAGACTCGGTTTGAGAATAGTTTCTGTTTTCAAAAATTATTTATTATTTATGCATTTAATAAATATTATAATATTTTTTGGCAGAAATGCCTTTTTCCCAACACTATCGTTCATCCCAACCTCAGGTCTGAGAGTGGTAGCCACCGTTCTGTCGGAACTTTACCAAGCACGCTATCGGCTTTCTTCACTTGTTCATTCTTCTGTGAACCAAAGGTCCTCTAATGCTGCTGTTGACCCGGAGCAGTACACACGTGTTAACTTCGCTGCCCTGCTATTGACCTTTTTATTCCTTTCCTTCTTAACCAATCTCCCCCTGCGTGTGCGTCATGCCTCTCTCCTGAAGTTCCTAAAGCCGCTCTCATACGAGGGGCCCGCTCTGTGCCAGCCTTTAATCTTCCCACCTCTCTGCTGCGTTGGGGCTTCCTGGCACGCTGCAGTGCCCAAGGTCACCGATCAGTGTCCTCCGCCTGACCCTGTGCGACCTCCTTTACCTCTCCGGTTACTCAGTCACAGCCCTGGCTTTAAACAACTGCCCTGGGGAGACATTTGTACACACTGTCCCCACATTCTCCCTCCGGTGTTGGCACTAGTGCCCGTATGTGATTGTTTTCCTTTTGTTCACTCGAAGATATTGTTTGTTGCTGTTCTTCCCCTCTGGAGCTGTGACTCGGCTGCCTCCCTGTGCCCCGGCTTGCCTTTCTGTGGGCACCGCATGAAAGCCAGCACTGTTTATCTGCCATCAGTTTGGTAAATCTTTGGGGAGTTATGCATTTCTGCAAGGCTTGGAGAAGAAGGGCTGGGGTCAAATGTGTTTGTGAAACATAAGTACTGGCTGTACTTGACTTGACTCTCCCACTTTTTCAGTTTTTCCATTTGGCAAATCTAGTACCTATTAGTATATTTCATTCCTAGGCTACAAAGAATCAAGAACACATCCCTTCGGTATTCTCCATTGCTACCTTCTTTGTTGTGTTGATGATGGATTATGACAGTTTCTTGTGGCATCACTGGTTACATTGATGGGAGCCGAGCCAGTACCCTGCAGCTGAAAAATGACTTTAGCTTAATACATAAAGCTGTAGTCCACACAGTAGTCTCAACATAAACCAATGGCTTTCTATTGATGGGTTTACTAGCCTTTCATTTGTTTTATCCAACATCACAATCGTGTTTTTACCAGACATTTTGAGACAGTCATTTAATGTAATATTTTTATGAGCCTACATTGCTATAGCTCAAGTCTGTATCTTCTACATTGTGACTGGACTAGTGGCACATTACTACTGAAGGTGCATCACAACGTTTTGGTTTCCATATGTTTTGTAATATTTTAAGCACATGTTTCGCATATTAATTCCTTTTTATAAATGTAAATGTTTTTATCAATAAAGATGCATACTTCACAAAAAAAAGTTATGCGTACAGTTTTGGTTCCATCAAATACAACTTGTCATGAAAATGGAGCATATAAGCTTGCTGTCCACATTCAATGTGGAATTCACCCTCATCCCTTTGATTCTGAAACACAAAGCAATAGAGACACATACCTTTAAATTTGTCCTGTGAATTTCTCTGTTGTAGGTGTCAGGCGCTCAGGACTTGGTGGACTTTTCACCCGTGTATCGCTGTTTACACATCTACACTGTCCTGGTAAGTGCGTTGCACTCTCTTGGCTTTGTTTTTAACTCTTATCCTTCTCTTTGTTTAGTCTTGAGATTTTGTAAGTCACTGTGTTAAGTGTTGTCTGGATCTCAGCCACAAGGGTCTTGTATGTTTTACAGCACTGCTTGTATCCTACACTCACTGCAGTTCTCACTCACGCTGCCTTTTACTACCATTGTCTGTTCTGGTTCTTTTATGTGGTCTTCTGACCAAAACCGTGCAAATGCTGTTGGTGTCTTTGTATGTTTGTGTCTGTCTTGTTCTCCGTAGGGGTGGGTGAGATGACAATATATTATTGTTATTGTGATAACTTGTCACTCAATTTTGAGTGTATGACTTCTGATACTTCTGATACTTCTGAACAATATTTTTATTGTTAGAACGACTGCATGTGTCATGAAGACTTTTGTTTTTTTTTTTTTAGAACAGTTAGAGAGACTGTTTACAAGTGACATCTATAGTAACTGCATAAGCTGCATATAAAGTAGAACAAAGCTGTTTTTTGTTTCAGCCCAATATACTTCTATTAAATTCCCATCTGGGTCTAGAGTGGTCAGTTTCTGTAGGGCCCTGGGACTCTGGAGAGAGTGCTGTGATGGATGGGTCTAACTGCTGACCCTATAGACCTTTGTTAACCAGGCTAACTTATTTACCACTATTCTGAGGTAAACTGATGTTTGCCAATTCACTTTTGTACTTTTAGACTTCTTTGAGTGTTGCAGTGCAGTTCTGGTTGTGTGTGTGTGTGTGTGTGTGTGTGTGTGTGTGTGCGCGCGCTTGATGTGTGTGTGGACAACTCACTGCATTCTTAGGTCTGTTGAACTTTTTAGCTAAACGTCAGGCTTCGGCCTTATCCTGCCCACATCCGACAAATGTACAGAAGGAGCGTATGTACAGTAGCCTTTCAAATTGGCGGCTGGTGAGAAAAGCATGTGAACAGAAGAGGAAGTGTTGCTCTACCCTGGAGACTTTGGGAGGTTGTTTACTGTTGTCCCACGGCACAGAGGGTAGTGAGAAAAATGAAGCCGCTTGGGTTCAGAGCAGTGGTCCAAAATGCCGCAAAAATGACCACACGGCACACACGGTTTAACTCAGGAAGGGAAGGTTCAGACACAAGGTGTAAGACTATGCTTTGTGACGATGGAAGAATGCAAACAATAGAGAAGAACATTTTTGAAGTGCCTATGCCTCAAGGTCACTTCGCAGAGGATAAACAAGCGCAATAACATAACAAAGAACGAAGTAAAGTAACGGTGAAAAGGAAATGCACTGTCAGGAAAAGCTGCTTTCCTGGAAAAATTTGATTCCCCCCGGTGTACAGACAATGTAAAAGTCCAGTTATATACAATTTTAAGCATATATTCACTTTCCTGGAGAAAAAGAGACATTGGTAGCTTTTTATAACTATCATTTAAGTCTGTTTCAACTAAAGAAAATAAATAAGTCTGCAGTCAAGAAACGGGGATATTGGGTCAATGCAACTTTACATAATTACAGTTGAATACGGTACAATATTGTCCCCTAACTAAAGGCCTGACCACCTGGGGAAATCACACTGTGCTCTTTCATTTTGTAAAAGCACTCTATAGCGTATTTCAGAAGGACTAGGTTCCCTGGAGCACACATGCAGTCTACATACGTTAAGTACTGGATCCTAAAAAGTGTGTACATTCACAGGAAGTTTCGCTGAAGTGGTCGTTGACTTAGTGCCCCATTACTAATACAGTTTACAAACTTGATGTAAACACTTCACTGCTGTGATATGACAAAATGGAGTGCACGCTGGCCTGGAGTGCACCAGGAGAAGAACAGAGGGAGCTTTAAGAATGAAGAGGAGAAAAAAGGAACTCCTGTTTGGAGACAGGTGATGACCCCTGGCAGGGTAGAGCTTTTTCTCCCCTCGTAGTCTGCTCTGACTCCTGGCTTGGCTGTTCTCCAAACGTCTTGGGACTGAGAGGGTTAGAGAATGATAGAAATACAGAAAGAAAAGGATGACCCAGGCTTGCACAGAACCATAAGGATTGTTCCAGGAGGCACGGCCATGTACTTCTTAGGGCTGGCTCTGACAACTTTTTAATCTTCTTTGAAAACTCAGTAGGGTTTCCAAATGAGTACTACCCTCAAAACTGATTTCACAGTTAGCCATAATGTTATGAATCTGAAACAAATGTTTTTTTGGAAGCAGAGAGATAAACATGCTATTAATTTGTTTGGGTCTTTTACTTTGTTGAATTTCGTTGGGTCTTTGTTTAACTGGTTTACTGATGGATGGCTAAGTATCATCGCTAATTAAGTTGTCCAAATAAAGTTCCATTGCAAATTAAATTACTTTGACAGACGAGCCTAAATCTTGTTAAGCTCAAACTCCCCACTGTAGAGGGACCATGACAGTGTTCAGACTTTTACTAATGCTAGCAGGTTGTTGCGTGAATTTTTCAATATTGGCACTTCATGCTGGTTTTAGAATAAAATATTTGTTTTTGAACTGTGATTACCTCAAAGTTTTCAGAGTGCTAATGTGGTCTGGTGGGGTCTGAACAGTTAACAAAAGAGAACAAAAACTAAATTAGAAACTGAATAACAGACAAATGATCCAGGTCAGCACCGGTAATAAGCCAGTGCTCCATACCAAAGCAGTAATGCTTAAAAAAAATTCTTGCCTGTTTTATTGCTTGTTAGACTGAACACATGTCTGTCATTAGTCCCTTTTTATCAGTTCAGCTCTCGAATGTAAAGTAGATGAGACGCACGGCTAAATAATTTACATCTGACCTACTTACATTTGTTCAGAAGAAAAATTAGCAATGAGAATACATTATAGCCTATAATTATTAGTAGTAAATAAACTTTAATAATGTTATATGCAAATATATCTATTTGATTAGTGCAATCAAATGTCATGATCAGGAGTTCAGTTGTCATGTTCAGGAGTTCAGGGGTGTTGGGAAGAGAGGAAATGCTGACGTGTACGGGCCAGTAGTGCTCGAGGGTCCGCGTTGAGAACCACTGATCTAATGGAAATTTCTAAATTAGTTCTAGCACAGCCATTCAGTGAATATGTTGAGATTAGATTTGGCCCCTGTTATTTCATCAGAAGAGGAAATGAAAGAGGAAGGCTTTTTCTCCTATGACACTATATTGAATTTTTTTAAAAATGAGTTGGTTAATTCATACATAGGAATCATATCCACAGTTTATATGAATTTTGAGCACAAAGGTTTAAAGACTGAAATAACTATAGTTTAGTAGGTAGATTGCAGCAATAATGAAAAACCGAGATAATGTGGTTGAACCCTAACTTCAACATATTGCTTTAGAATGACTTTGGTAAAGTGAGCTTCTGCTAACTGTAGCATTGGACAAATGCGTAATTATACAGGTGCTTTTGTTTTCACCCAGACATGCTCCCAGAGTAATTTCAGAGTCATTTAAAGGTCTTGCAAACCCGCCACACACACACTGGGCGAACTCCTTCGAGTGCTACTGCTCTCCATCTGGCCCTTTTTCCTTCTCATTGAGGAGGATAAGGGTTGCACTTGGGTTTGCCCGGGTCAGGCTCTTTTCACCCACTGAGGACATTTGTATCAGGGAGGAAACAGACCTCTGTTTTGCCAGGAATTGTAGGGGTCTGGCAGAGGAGGTCCACGTTGAGCAAGAATGTGCACGTCCTCTGTGGACAGGGTCAGGCCCAATCATGGATCCTTTAACCTCTAGCGTCTCTCTCAGGGACCTGCTTATGTATTGTGCGGGACTTTTTTTCCCCCAATGTTCCCCATGTAGTGTTCAAAAGAGTTTTTCAACAGAAATTGTTCTTATTGTTATGTTTTAATGTCCATCCCGCTTAACCGTAGTTGTCCTTTGTCCGCCTGTTTTTTATTTTTTTTTCTTCCATCAGTCATTGATGCCATAGTGTCACTGAATCGCTAAACAACAAAACCTGACCCTGTGAAGTTCATACTGTGTGAGACATTGGTTCAGCTTTTTTCTATTCAATTTGGTAATATATACAGCTCACTATGATACAGAACAGCAAGACAGACAAAAAAACCCACAAACTTTTGTGCTCCTATACACACAAGTTCTCCTATAGAACTTTGCAGTGGAACAGCATCCGTCATCATAGGAGCTGGCTCTGTTTTTTGTTCGGATCCTATTGCTCTAAACTAAAATAAAAAATAAACCTTAAATCTGAGATGTGACCAGCAAAGCAGTACAGGACATTAAACACAAAAATGAATTAGTAGCTTAGTGTTATAGACTAAAATAAAGTTTAAAAAAAAAATGTTTTGGCATGGTGGTAGGCTAGAGGGTAGGATACTTGCCTCTGGACCAGGAGGTCATGGGTTCGAATCCTACCTTCAGCAAACCACCACTGGGTTCCTGAGCAAGACCCTTAACCCCGAGTTCCTCCAGGGAGACTGCCCCCTGTAGTTAGGGAATGGAAGTCGCTTTGGAGAAAAGTGTCTGCTAAAAGCCGTAAATGTTTTATAGTTTGCACTTTTTAAAATTATGTTCTCATATTACTATATTCACATTTTTGAACCCAGCTCTAAACAGCATTTCGCTAGGTGCATGTGAGGCCTACCGCTGTGAACTTTCAGTGCAACTAAAAGTTAGTGTCTTATCTATGGCCCAGAGAGGGAGCATGTGCTCTGGTCTGGCTGTGTGATTAGCCCTTACTTCAGAGGAACTGACCAGGAGAAGATGATAACCCCAGCACCAGAGCACTGTTTTCTTTCTTTCTTTCTGTGTCAGTTCACCCCGGTCAGTATCTGCTCTTTTGTAAACTTGGGACCTGCGTACTCTGCTCTGCAGACTTGCTCAGATAACGAGCTGCGCTGGAACGGAGGAGCGGCGGGGACAGTCAGTTTTGAACAGTTTTGGAAAGGTTGAATTGTCCAAGCCCCTAAATGAATGAACCTTTTTGTTTTTGGACTTTAAGGCCCCTCCTGTAATCAGTCTAATTTGTGCTTTGTGATTAGAAAAGGCCAACTGATTTGCCCTTATTTGAAGTTGATTGTGACTCTTCCATGGAAATCATTGTGGCTTATCACTGCAGCATTATTCCAGCAAAAGAAAGCCAGATTGTTTTATATGATCCACCCTTTTTCTTCATCGTCCGTTCACTCTCTTTTTCGTTCGGTGTCTTTTCCTGCCCTTTAGATTGGAACTGTCCACTATGATTTGCAGCTGTCAGACCCGTTCCCAGCCCGGGGTGCCGGAGCTCTTTTCTCGAACCCTCTCTGATGTTAAGTAAATCCGTGTTTTTTACCCAGGGTGACCGGGATACGTTCGAGAACTACTACAGGAAGCAGAGGAGGAAACAAGCTCGTCTAGTGTTGCAGCCACACCCTAACATGGTATGCGTTCACCTTGCCACTGCGTTTGTGATGTCTCTGTCTGTCTGTCTTCCACGTTTGGCCTTTCGGGGCCAAAGTAACCTTCCCTCACATCTTCACTGCACATCCCACACTAACAGCCATGTTTTTGAGGTAAGTCAAGAAGAAAGATGGCAGTAAAATTCAAAAAAAGAATATTTGGTGGTCTGGCGGTTAGGGAGTTGCCCCGGTGATCGGAAAGCCATGGGTTTGAATCCCAGGACCGCTAATGGCGCCACTGAGGTACCCTTGAGCAAAGTCTGTCCCCACACACTGCTCCCGGACTGCTTCACTTGGGTGAAAGGGTTAAATGCCTGAACAATTTCCTCTGGCATCAGTAAAGTATATACATTTTTTGTATTTAAAAAAAAAAAAAAAAAAAAAAGGTTTGTGCCCCAATCTGCATAGTGACTGAAGTTAATGCAACATGTAGAAATGTGGTTTGCTCTAGTCACTGCCTTGTTTGGTTTGAGATGCCCCCTTGAGTGTGATTGGTCCACATGCTCCGTGACATTCTTTTGAGGTATTTAGTTCTTTTATCATTTGAAGTAAAGCACCATTCTCACAGGAAAAATAAGTTACATGACGAAACATGCACAGCAGTGATGAGACCATCAGTACAGACTGACCTGTCTGTGCACCACCCACAGATGCAAAGTTTTCAACTTAATCAGACATTATAGTGTGCTCAATTCTTTGCTAAAATAACTGCAGTTACATGATTTTCAAGTAATATTAGTGTTTTTACAGTGGACAAAATGATGAGAATGGGTTCTAACCCTACAACTGGTAGGTTTCATAGTAACTGGATTTTGATAACATTTACGTAAAGCATGTCCAACATTGCAAATTCTATTAAGAATGAATGTAGTTATAGCCAGAATGTGGATAGATCTATTAATCAGCCGTCGTATTCAGTCAGACAAGAAGATGCAGACAAAGACACTGGTCTTAATCTGTTATTAGTTCATAACCTGATCAAATTTAATTTCACATTATTTTTACAACCTGGATACACCAGATATGACCTTCAGATATGAAGGATTTTGTTTTAAATCAAAATCCTTCATATCTGAGTGTCTCATTTGGGTTTTTAAGGTCTAGAACTGTAGTTTGTACTCCTCTGCAGTTGCTATTTTTAAGAGCAGTTTTACCAATTGTGACTCTGCCTGTATTATAAGGCTATTTTAAATTCTGTCTTCATCAATGAAAAATATGATCTTTCAGAAAAGCTGTATTCTGTTTTTGTTCTAATAAATGTTCTTGTAAAGGCATAAGAGTGCAGATTTTAACTTTTTGGTGCAATCCTTTTGTATCTTCTCTCTTTGGGGCGTGTGTGGACTGAAGCATGAAACACTAGAGGGGTACAGACGGTACTTCAATCAGATAGTAGGGTAAGTTTTTTTTTTTTTTGTTTGTTTTTTCTCTTGTTGTTGTTGTTTTTATTAAGAACACTAAATGTAATTACATTCATTTTTGCCGCTCATTATCTCTGGGACTAAAGGAAGGAACGAAATATGTCAAGCATGTCATGGCATTCGGACTCATGCCATAGTCGCTCAAAGCTCAATGTCCAAATCCCCCAATCCCCCACTCAGATGCACCCCTCCTTCCCAAAATTCCATCCTGGGGCTGTTGGAAAAGCTGCCAGGCTGCAGGATTTATGGGCTCGGGGATGTGGAGTGGCAGATGGGTGTTATTCCAAGCGTCTGGATGGGAATATGGGGAAGGTCGACGTCTGGAGCAGAGGCTTCCGCAAACATCCTGGTGGCACGGGCCCTTCCCTGGGCGCTCCCACTGCGGGATGACTGGGAATGGGATGTGCTTCCCACTAGACCCAAAATCCACAGATTCCTGGGCCGTGACATGCGCATGCATGATATGACCTGCATCTCCTTATAGTTGGCTTGGTATAGTTTTAACACATTTGGCAAGTGGAGGATGTTTTTAATATATTTCTTTCTTTTGTCCTGTTCTTTCTCCTTAGTTTCTTTGTAGTGGAAGACCATATACTACATACAACACAAGGTCTTGTGAACAGAGCTTATGTGGAGGAGTTATGGGAACTGGCCCTGTCAAAGACGATTGCAGCACTACGCACCCATTCAGTAGGTCTAAATAGCTTATCCATCAATGCCACTGGATCATATATTCCATCTTTCCTATTTTCAGAGTATATGTGGATCTTAGGCCATCCAGCCATGCTTTAAAATGGGTTACATTTTGTATTCAAGGCCTTATAAATATGTAAAAGGGTAATTCCAGTGTTACGCCTATAATTTGTTACACCATTTGTTATCTAGAACGTCCTGTTACTGTCTACCTTGCTGTCCCTCCTAAATCATCTGCTTGGTTTTGTTCCGAAACAGTCCTACTGTACTGACCCGGACCTAATTCTGGATCTGAAGAACCTCATAGTCCTTTTTGCAGACACACTGCAGGTGGGTTGATTTTGGTAGTCTAGAATTCCTTCTTATGTTCACCTCATTTTTTCCATAAATGCAATAATGAGTTGAGTGAATCCTTTGTAATATTCAAAAGTATTATAATTCCAGTTAGGAAGCTGTTGTGCTTCGTGTCTTAACCAGAATCTAGACGGTGCATCAGTAACAAGGGCGTTTAAACAGTGTTTATTCTGATCACACATGACACTTGTTGTTGTTCTTCTTCTATTGGCTACTCCTGATTAGGGGTCGCCACAGCGGATCTACCGTCTGCATTTTCTTCTCTCCTCTGCATCTTCCTCTCTCACACCAACTGCCTGCATGTCCTCCCTCACCACATCCATAAACCTCCTGCTAGAAATTCCTCTTTTCTTCTTCCCTGCAGCTCCATCCTCAGCATCCTTCACTCAGCACACTCAGTCTCTCCTCAGCATCCTCCTCCCAACACACTCACACTCTCTCCTCAGCATCCTCCTCCCAACACACTCACAGTCTCTCCTCAACATCCTCCTCCCAACACACTCAGAGTCTCTCCTCAGCATCCTTCACTCAGCACACTCAGTCTCTCCTCAGCATCCTTCTCCCAACACACTCACAGTCTCTCCTCAACATCCTTCTCCCAACACACACAGAGTCTCTCCTCAGCATCCTTCTCCCAACACACTCAGTCTCTCCTCAGCATCCTTCTCCCAACACACTCACAGTCTCTCCTCAACATCCTCCTCCCAACACACTCACAGTCTCTCCTCAGCATCCTCCTCCCAACACACTCAGTCTCTCCTCAGCATCCTTCTCCCAACACACTCAGTCTCTC
>JBBIGA010000011.1:11925908-11936394 GCA_037576975.1 Alestes dentex
ACACAACCCTCTGCATTTATCCGGACTTGGGACCGGCACAAGGAATCACTGGCTTGTGACCTCTTATGGTTGCATATCACCATGATTCTGTCATAATCCTTAAATAAATTCTTCCTCACCTATAACTTTGTCAAAAGGCTTGTTCTAGATTTGTATGGTATTTATTTTTAATCTATAGTTACCTACAGTTTGTGTGCCACTGGTGAAATGGCTCGGCATGTTTTGTTGATAAGTGTACATCCTCTACAGTTTAAGGTCCAACTTAAGACCTTCCTTTTTGGAAAAAAAAAAAACTCTGGGTAGCATTTATATCTAGGTTTTTACTTTATATTATGCATTTTTATGGAATTTTATTGTTCAGCACTTTGTGACGTCTGTCTGCGAAAAGCGCTTTGTAAATACATTTTGCTTAAAACTTTGCTTACAAAAATACACTTCTGCACAGTTTAATGCACTGCTATTGTTTATTTTTTGTATTTAACATATTAAGGAAGTTAAATGTTAATATGTTAAGTGGGGTTTGTACCAATGTTATGACTCATTTTACATTGGTTATAAATCTTAGCCAAGAAATAGAAGACGTTCACTTTATTCACAAAATTAAATTCAGTTACATTTTTTGAAAAATGCTTCGTTTCCTGCATGTTAACTCATTTTCACTACGAAAATCACGGGCTACGGGTGTTCATACTTTTGCGTATGACAGTGTATGCTTAGTCTTACAGAATGTGTGTTATTACTTAAGTTACTCTTACAGAATGTGTGTTATTACTTAAGTTACTCTTACAGAATGTGTGTTATTACTTATATTATTCTTACAGACTATGTGTTACATTGTTTAGTATTTAGTTTTGTGACTTTCTTCCCCGCTGCAAGAAATCAATGACAGCATGTGCATGCTGCCGAATGTTCATGTGTTTTGCATTTTTTAACGTTTGGTGACATTTGGCATTTGAGTTGGCGTATTGTTCCAGTTAATTTCTTTCAGATCAGAGCCGATTTGAATTGTGTCGTCCATGATGACACCAGAGATGTCAAGTAGGATTGACTGTCTAACATGAAACTTAAATTTCTCATGTGTTTGTTTTCTGATCTTCCTCTCTTTAGGATGAAAGACACTAGTCGGAAAAACAACATGTTTGCGCAGTTCCGCAAGAACGAGCGCGACAAACAGAAGCTCATCGACACTGTGGTCAAACAGCTGAGGAACCTCATCGCCACACACCAGTCCTGAGTCCACTGAGTACTTCAGCTGTCCCCGTCACTTCTGCTCTGATGGGTCCACTGCTCTTACAGAGCACGTTGACCACACTGACTCGGTGACGGGGGTACGAGACTCCACAACTTAACTGTAAAAAAAAAAAAAAACACAAAAAAAAACAACAACAAATAAATGAAACAAAATGTAAACTTGCACTAACATGCACAAGAGTGCCATGAGTCTTTGAAGACTAGTGTGTGCCTCACTCCAGGATCCTACTATGTGCCTAACATGCTCAGACTATTTTTTTTTTTTTTTCCCATTCTGTGCACTGGCCTTTTAACGTCTTCCTGATCAAATAACTCCATGCTCTCCGTATGCTGGAGTTACTTGTATTCCCATCCAGCTCTATAAGCACACTGTAGGGTTACCACATTAAAAATTCACCTTAACTGGGCTTCCCTTACGTTTTATGTAGACTCTCCAAATCTACCTATTGCACATTTGCCAATATCTTAGTGCCCAAACAAGTGTTTGTCTATTGTGACTTGTCCTTTATAGAGACAGCTAGACTGTTCTCCTTGTGACAATGCATCCTAGATATTGTAGTCTTAATCCACGGCGCATTTATGACTATTAGCCAAACTGGAACACTGTCCTACTGGTAGAATAGCACAGAAGGTTCTATAATGACCTTTAAATAGAAAGTAGGGCAGAAACAAAGTTGCAGATCTGTTATTGCTTTAGCTGTATTGTTCCAGAGAGGCACCATCAAACGCTGGCATTCTCTATAAAATAGTTACGCAAAGATTACCTGTCGTTTCTAGATGGAGCTCTTTTTTGCTAAGGGAAAGCAGACAGACCTTTTCTGGGCTTCCACTTCACCCGTGTGTACGTGTATGTTTACGCACCTTATAGTGGGTGAATGCACATCAGAAAAAAAGGTGTGAAATGGCTGTATTTAAACCATGGGGTTTCGGTTTCCTCCCCAGCATTTTTCTCATTTGAACATGGGTGCAATATTACATTTGTCTTTCAAAGGGGGAAAGAATGAGAACTTTTTAGTTTGTATTGCTGAAAGAGGAGGGGCATCGTTTAGGTTTTACTGGCCGCGGAACATTCTCTCCCTTCTTGTGCGTCCTTAAACCCTTCCCCTTTGTAAAGGGATACAAATTCAACCCATACCTAAAGGGAATATTCCTTTCTTTTCTCGTATATCTTAAAGGAGACTGACGTGGTGTTTGAGTGTGTATGAGTATGTGCACTGTTTTATGGTTATGCTGTTTGTGCCTTGACTTTTTTTTTCCCCGCCTCCGCCACCGGAATTGATTGTAGTGTTTTCTGCACTGCACCTGGACTTGGATTTGTGACCAAGCCGTAGAAGTGTGTGTATGTGTGTGTGTGTGTGAGAAAGAGAACGTGACAAGGGAGCGTCTGTAGCACTATACACTTGAGCATGCTGCTCTTATAGGCAAGTGTGTGTGTGCGCGAGTGTGTGTGCGTGTAAAACAATATACTTTATTCATTTTGTTGTCGGAGACAGGTGCACTGTACAGACTGCAATGTTAAACCACTAATGAATGACCTTACAATACTAACAAAGTCTACAATGCAAACAAAAACGGAATAAAGAAATAAAAAATGCTAGCAAAGACTCCTAATTTGTTTGTGCCCAGGCTGTTTCACACCTCATAATGTCCTGATGATATGTGGTATACTTTGGTTGGATTCAGTTTATATTTTCACTATGATGAGGGATCAGTGTAATTGCCCAATTAAATACAGTGTGATTAGTGTAATTGCCCAATTAAACCCACCCCCACAACAGATGCTCTACCTCACTGAATTCTCCCTGACCAGGCATTTGTGCACACATTATGAACATCAAATGCAAGTATGTCATAATAGTTACATCAAATATTAAAGTGAAAGATTGAAATGTCTGACATGAGTGTTTTTCATTGTTGTAGTACAATGAATGTAATCTAGCGCAACATCACACTTTTCTCTGACTGTACCAGTAACATTACTGGAGCCAGACATGCAGTTGTGGTGTTCTAGGTGAAACAAAATTGTGTTCCAATTGTGTTTAGCCACAAGAGGGTTAGTAAGGTAAGGGACCCGAAGTTGGGTGAATAGTTCTGGATCACATACACCACTCAGACTCATCCCAAAAGTATTGGGGGGTGTTCCATCTCTCCAGAAAACACATTTCCACTGCTCTGGAGAGTCCCCTTCTGCTAGCAGTGATTTTCTACAAAGATTATGAGTTATGGGTATGCAGTTGAACTTGTATCACCAATAAGTGTATCTGAATTCACTGTTTAGAAGTGCGTCTAGATTCTTTTGTGCATGTTCTGTATTCAGCTCATTGATAGTAATAAGTCGGTGTTATTTCAATCATATGCACAGTATACAGTTAACTGAGACAATGTTCCTATAAAACCACACAACTACACTTCGTGACATATACAGTCTAACAGTCTGGAAAGGTCTGAAACTGCAGAGAAATGTGGCAATGAATTTGCACAAATTGTTAAGAGACTAAATTGAGAGAAAATCATTTTGAATGATCATTTTGTGTTGTAGAGCAGCATCTTAACTTGTGCAGTTCAGCTTCGAGTAACCAAAGACTCTTCGCTGAGATGTCAACTGTAAACTTTGCTAACAAAAAGTCTGCTGTGGGCTTATTTTAATGGCAGGCTTTAGAAAGGTAGATGAGTTGCAATCTGTTTCATCTGTTAGGGGCTTTAATTGGAGGGTGGATGGAGGAAAGCGGACAGTAAGGGCAGAGTAATAAATGCTGTCAGCATGAACTGCAGTAATGAGCTTCAGGTCAACAGGTACCAATCTGATGGAAAAAAAAAAAAGTTTGCCCGTGTAACCAGGGCTGCCGACCACTAGTTTATAGAATCTGTGTGGGATGATGAATTGCACAGACTTGGAATATTGAACCAATATGTGACCATAATGCTCTGGTTTAAAACCCGTTTTGATTTATCAGCCATCACTGTTCATGTGTTGTATTTTCGTTGATCAATGAGAATTGGTTTGCAAATCAGAACTGCACTTTATCTGTACATTTCATCACTGTACTAAAGTACCCCTCGTCACTGGTGACTGAATGTGCGATGCTGGTGCTTATGGTTATTAGTGTGTTGTTGTATACTTATTGTCTGTTTTTTTTCCATTGTACACTTTTTTCCATTACTTATATATTTAGCTGTTTAAGAATTTTAGACTGTGTGTTGCACCTTTAAGATTGAGAGACCGATTTTGTTGTTCCCTGTGCAAAGACAATAAAGCTGTCTAAGTCTGAACCCAAGGCTGGCAACCACTAGTTAAAGGAATCTGTGTGGCATGACCCTCAGTACCAGATGTACTGAGTTGTGCAGTAGCTGATGTTATGCAGCAAAACATCTCACCTGTGTGTCCACAGGTGCTGCCCTTAGCTCTGTACTTTGTTTCTCAGAAATGGATATTTAAAACAATCACTTCGAGATTGTCCTATCAGAGGAATGCAAGATTCATTTGATTTATTACTTTGAACTGTTCTCGCCACAACTAGCTGAAATATGCAAGATAAAAAAAAAAACAAACAAAACCTATCCGTCAAGAAAGAGGGCTGATTCCATGGTAGCAGCTATAGGATTCCTGTCATCTGGAATTCAAGATCAGTATTTTAGTCTGAGCAGCCATTCCTGACCAGTAACAGTTCACATTTGTTCCTTTCTTTTGGTGCAACTTTGTTCCCTAGCATCACCGTTCTGTCCAACTGGCAATTCTAAGTAGTCCTCCCGTTTGGAAGAGCTCCTGTGCTTGGCTAGGTCTGATTTCATAGATTCCTCTGAACTCTGTCTCGCGACAAAGGGCAGGGGCCACCCACGGATGATCTGATGAGGAAGACATGATGTTAAGGTCGATGAGGCTCTGTTGGAAATCAGTGAAGGGAGATGAACTTGGGCCACTTACACAGAATGGCCTGCTGAACTCAAGAATGGCCTTCTGTAGTTCTTCCCACCACCCAGCTCCCGTTTCCGCTTTGGGTTTGGTGTTTTCTTCTTTATGCCCATATTCAAGATAGTAGCTTTATTCATCACGCAGTGTTGCATGCCCCCCCGCCTTGTGTGTGTGTGTGTGTGGAGAGCATCACTGAACTGTAACGACACAAACACACCCCGCTCTCGCTCTCACACTCGTCCTCTTGTGCTGAAGCGATAGCGTGGCCCACCAGGGTGGTGGAGGGCTGCATGTTTTGAGTGACTCGGGCAAAACAATTCTTTTGGGGCTCACTTGAGCGCAACATCCTTTTTGTGAGAGATCAGTGACCGAGCAGTGCCAGCTTAGAAGTGGATGATAAACCCTTTCCTCCTCTCTTTCTCTCATTCTCACCACTTTTCCAGTTTTAAGAGGGCTTTTCTGGACGTATTTCAGGTTGAGCTAAGAGTATGCACTTGTATAAAACTTGTGATTTGATTCTGAATCATTTTGAACCTTTTCTATTGATCTGTTCTTCATGTCATTGTAACAGAGTAATCAACAGCTGATTTTAACATCAAATTATGTTTAAAAAAAAATGACAACAAAAAAAATGGAGAGAAAAAGGTTTGGTTCTGGCAGCTATAAAATATTTCTCCATTTTATTCTCTAAAATCCAGTGTCCTGTCAAAATTGAGAAGCCTCAAATTGTTCAAAGAGAGGAAGCCAAACATTTGTACTCAGGAAGAAAATATTGTGTCTGAGAAAGAAGGTTTTGTCTGTATTGTCTGGCACTGAGTTGCCTGTTGGTTAACTACACCTTCGAACCACTAACACATCGCTGTGCAGAGAATAGTTCACAGCTCAAATAATATCTGGACAACGGTGGTCTTATGGTGGTTCTTTTCCAGTAATGGACAGGGTGGCTGGTAAATTATGCAGCTACCAGTAACTAAACCTGTAAAGCCATTTTATATGTGTGTCTGATAGAATGGGTGCACCTAAAAAATCTTGGAAATGGGGGTCATAACAAATGTCAATGCCTTAAGACCTTGTAGTGATATACATATGGAATGGGAAGATTTTATCAGACAGATGGTGGTGACTGGTGTCTCATAACTTCAGAAGAAGAAATCGTTCATGTGTCAGGACACAAGTTAAACACAAAACTAGTTAAAATAATGTTTCTGACCTCCTGGTACATGGTGGCATACCAAACACTTTACAAAGACATTAGTTAATTTTGGTTTACCTTACTGTAAATAAACTGTCTTAAAATGACTGGGTTTTTTTTTTTTACAGAAAAGAAGGAGAAAGTATTGATTCAATGTAACTTAATGCAAAAAAAAAAACAAAAAACAATTCTCTGTAACGATGAAATATTTCTAATGTGTTACTGTATATCCTAAATGGTCATTTTGCACCATTTTTACGGATCCATTCAATTTTGACCTTGTATGTGGAGGTTCTCTTTCTAAATTGAAAGTAGATCCTGAGACCTAGTCTTGGTAATGTGTTACACCCCTCTTAACCACCAATTGCTCATCATGTTTACCACAGGGGACAAAACATCCTCTGCTCAGAGTTGGTCGACTGTTATGCACAGAGTGGTTGAGCTCTCACAAGTGTGTGTGTGCATGACTGAGCGTGAGACTGGAGATTTTTATCTTTTCTGTCAGTGTTGCTGGAGCCCCACATTTGCATGTTTTTTTTTTTTTTTTCTGGCAGAGTGCAGACACACGACTGGGTTCATGTCCTCAGTTTAGCCACCGCTGTTTTGTCTTCAAAGAGAGCTGAGTGTTTCAGGACAGAGCAGGTGCATGTCTGGCTTCAAGATGCTTCATGTTTAATGAGGAATCAAACCCAGCGAGTGGTCAGAATGAACATGACACATGTTGTATATTTCAAAACAAGCACTGACAAACACTTCAGTCATTTGATGCTCTGCTTAATGTGCGTAAACCTGCAGCTGGTAATGGGTCAGATGAAGGTCAGGGACTTTTGAGGTTGAGTGTGAAGGGCTGCATGCATCTCCGCACTTGTGCACCCTTGATTCTTTATCAATAGCTCACTGAGGTGTTCGCTGTTGTCTAATCCACACAGCTCAGGCTTGAATCACGGCTGGCACTGTGCAAAGCTGATCTCCATTAAAAAATTGCACACTGCTTCATATCCTTCTGGTTGGAAAAAAAAAAACAGTACAGGGTCAATTATGAATGGCAAACCAACCAAAGGGAAGGATCCAAAATGCTGTATAAAAATTTTAACACTGACTTGCAAAGTCAAGACTTTTTCTCCACTTCTCTTATCCAATTACTGTGTAGGCGACACAAGGTTTTGTTCTGATGTAAGTCTCGCTATCGTAACTTTCTTAGAAGTGACAGAATGAAATTAAGCTTCTTTTTTTGACCGCTGATATTCCATGGTGCTCTCAGGGACATGCTGATGCAGGAAATCATGGGACTATACTTCGCCTTAGGTGAAAATCTTCATGTATCCTAAGTGACAACAGATAAGATGTTCCATTTTCATTAGAACCTTCATTAAGGAGATCCAATTCCAAGAAATGAGTGTCCTTAGAAATGAAACTATCCCTATCCAAGAAGGCAGGGTACTGGGAAATTCTGTCCATTTTTGAACACCCTCATTGCGTTGTTAATAAAATAAAAACACTTAGTGAAGTGCTGAAAACTTGACAGTACTTTTGTTTTCCTTTTACAGGCTCATAAAATGTGAGCTTATGAACAAATTTCTCCATCATTTCATTTCCAACTAAGTTCCATAGCCTGCTTTCTGCAGGCTCTGAAACCCAGCCAGAACTCGCACATGTTGCTAGGCCGCCGACGCATTCTTACAGTGTGTGACCTCTCTCTGACTCAGAGCCTGTGTTTACAAACTCTAGAATGGACATTAAGCTTTCTACTAGGACACGCTTATTGCTAAATCCTGTATCGAAGAAGTGGGACAGAGATGTGAACTTCAGGTTAAGCACGTTTACAGATGACGCTGTGTTTCTTCCTGGGGGGGAACTCCAGAAAAATGACTCATCCAATTCCTAAAAAAGTGGTGAGTGTGAGTGTGTCACTGAGAAAAGGTAGGTAGGTTCAAGAGAGCCATAATGTTCCAAAATTTCCAGAGTCCGGATTTTTTGTTCCAAAGCCATTTGAGCCAACAATGTGAGTATGTCTTAATATAAGTATACCAATGTATCTCTACAAGTTTATGTCATGTTTCACATTTCATCTGAAAGTGCACCCTCCGCAAGTGGTCTTGTCAGAGGAATGTATACACAGTGGTGCCTTGACTTACTAGTTTAATTCGTTTCATGACGAAGCTCGTAACTCAAATTATTCGTATGTCAAATCAGTTTTCCCTGTTGAAATGAATTGAAATGCCATTAATCTGTTCCGGACCTCCAAAAAGCACCGCATTTTTTTGTTATTTGTTTTTAAATAAGAAAAATATGCTTATAAATAATGAATATTGTATAAAAACACAATACAATAGAATGCACTGCAATAAACTGGTTTTATTAAGTATAGTGTACAGCATTTGCCTTGGAGATCAGACGACTTAAAGATGCTTCAGCTGCTATAATTCCGGCAAAAGTTTTGAGGTAATCCTAAGCTGCCTTCGTATCCGCACTCGCTGCCTCACCACGCCTGACAACCGAGTGAACGCCAGCGGTCCTCTTTTTAGAATTCGAACAAGCCCCAACTGGCTTCAAACAGCTCGCCCAATGCGTCGCTCATTGAAGTGCCTGGGTCTGCTGCAGCAAATCGGCGTAAACAGCTCCAGTCTTCTTGTGGATTGTATCCTCCATTACAGATCTCCTGTGTGCTGCCTCTCCGTTAACCACACCATCAGCAGCTTCTCCATGTTTTCATGGATAGATGTCCGCTGTTTAGAAAATATTTTAGCGCCCCTGGCTGTCATTATAGCCGTTATCGTAAAGTGCCGACTGTAGAAGTGCTCTGCTTGTACTTCATCGCCAAGTCGACGCATGCACACCTTGGTCATGTTTTTCTAGTTTCTTTCTTTAATTCAATGCACATCATCTGCTTCTTCTCAGCACTGTCCTTCACACTCACTTTCTTTGGACACATGGATGGTTAAACGAACTTTTGCAAAATAACTGCAAGCACAAATGCTCGTAACCCGAAGTTTAGCTCTCAACTCAAACCAAAAAATCGTCCGAGAGACAACTCTCAACTCTTAACTCGTAAGTTTGGACACTCATTAGTCAAGGTACCACTGGATGTTATCCAGAGCGACGTACATCAGTACTTAAGTAGTCAACGTCTGTTCTTCAGACCTGTAAAGCTAAACTAAAATCAACACCTGCTTTTAACCAAGTTACTGCCAGCTAAGTTACACCAAACCCTGTCAAAAAGAAAAAAGTCAGTTAATACATTAATACACAAGTAAGGACAAACAGTTAAGAGGGTGAGGGCCTGAGGTTTTTTAAATATAAAGAAAATGATGTATAAGAGATAAATGAGAGGACTGGTTAGTCACCAAGGTGCTCCTTGAAGAGATGGGTCTTCAGACACCGCGTGACGACAGCGAGGGACTCCAGATCTGATTGCAAGGCGGAGTTCGTTCCACCATTGGGGGGGCCCGACTGAAAAGAGTCTTGACGCATGTGTTCCTCTTCTTTTGAGCAATGGAGGTTCAAGACGAGCAGTGCTTGAAACTCTGAGAGGACAAGAAGTGACACGCTGCTTGATCAGTGCTGATATACACATACACATACACACACACACACGATTTTCTTCAGTATGTCAGTGTATGGGTTTCTGTTGCATTAGCAGGGGTCAGGAGAGGTCACTGTCGAGGTCAGTGACCGCCGCCTCAGTGTCCTAGATGAGAGGGAAAGTGAGCGACACAAAAACATAGCGTGCAGAGGAATGCTGAATGCACAGCAGCCCATCAGCATGCAGCCTCACACAGATAATGATATGATCACACTTTATGAGAGATGGTGAGGGCTGATAGTGTGTTCTCGCTCAAATCCTTGTCTCATACGGAAGAGGCTTAAAAATAACCACAGGTGTGTGTGTCTGTTCTCATGCTCGCGGCGGAAGTTATTGTTGGAGGAGTGTGTGTGAGTGCGTGCGGGTCAGATGAAACGGGTGGCGCAGGTCAGACAGTAGTGTGTATAGGCTCTTTTTTTGCATAGTGTGTGCCACAAGAACTTATCAGCTTGATAATGATGCAAATCCAGCAGCTACTGAACATGCAGGCCACCTTGAAGACTTTCATACACACAGATTGTGCAATTCTGTGTTAGCAATAACTCTCTCC
>JBBIGA010000011.1:11936494-11948496 GCA_037576975.1 Alestes dentex
TATATATATGTGTATATATGTATATATATATATATATGTGTGTGTGTGTGTGTGTGTGTATAATATTAATCAAGTACCCCTTATAGTCACGCTTGAACACACCACACCACAGTGCAGCACACAGTGTGAACAATATGAAATTCTTTCTCTGCATTTAAAGCAGCAGGCTGCCACCAACGAGGAGCACCCTGGGAGCAGTGTGTGGGGACGATACCTAGCTCAGGGGTACCTCAGTGATGGCACTAGCAGTCTAGTTGCAGGGCCACAACCTTCTGATTGCAGGGGCAACCCCTAACCAATAGGCCACCCAGCTATATGTATATATTTATACATATAGCTGTATATATACTGTATGTATGCATACATATCATTTGATGTGTGTGTATGTGTATGTGTCTGTGTGTATACATATATGTGTATACGTATATAACTGTACGTGTGTGTGTGTGTGTATAGATATATACACACAGACACACAAATACACACACCTATCTCCTGTGCTGTGGTGTCTGCTCCCAAGATGTTAGCAGCAGATCCTTGGTGGTACATGTCAAAATAACATCTACATGAATACCAGGACTTGAGGTTTTTATCCCCAGAAAATATTTCCTATAGAGCATCCTGGTGCCATCTCTTCCCCAAGGTAAGTAACACACACACACACACACACACATCTAGTAGTCCACAAGATGTAAAAGAAAATGTGATATGTCAGACCAGATCACCCTCTTCCATTACTTCATGGGTCTGCAGTTCTGATGCCCTCGTGCCCATAGTAGGCACTTGAACAGGGGTCAGCATGGGCCCTCTGACCGGTCTGCGTCTACACAGCCCCATACACAGCAAGCTGAGATGCAGTGTGTGTTCTGACATCTTTCTATCATAGCCAGCATGAACTTTTTCAGCAGTTTGTGCTACAGTAGCTCTTCTGTGGGGTTGGATCAGACGGGGCGAACCTTTTCTCCACACGTACATCACTGAGCTTTGGGCCTCTGTCACTAGTTCACCGGTTGTCCTACAGTTTACACTGAACAACATTAATACCTGACACTTTTTGGATATTTTCTGTTTTCGTTGTGTTCACTCTCTTTTTCACCATCGTACTCCTTCTGTACTTCTGTCTGTCTGTCTGTCTTTCTCTCTCTCTCTCTCTCTCTCTGCAGCAGATACTGGCTCATAGGCTTACAGTGGCTAATGTGAAAGATTGACTCGGGCTGATAACATCTGCTTTGAACCTTGTATGACCTTACATATAGTGCAAGGCACCAGGAAGTGGTAAAGATAAAGTGTTGTATCTTTTTTTTTTTTGGACCATGTTTCAGAAAACGTGTAGTTCGGAAGCCGATAAATGTAAACATTTTATAAAAGCCAGAAACGTTCTCCTTTGATAGTGGTAGACAATCTTCTTCACATAATTAGGAAAAAATACCAGTATGTGGAATGTTAAGGCACAATACATTCACAGTATTTTCTTTCTAAACCTATTTCTGTCAAAATATATTATTTCCATGGATTGTCTTTTTACATTTTTTTCCTTAAAACTAAATTTTATTTGAATACATAAACATGATCTACTCAGAATTTCTTTTGTGGAATTGATCACTTCATTTGCATCTTTGATGGCAGTGTTTTACTTCACTGGATTTTATGTATTTGTGTTACACTTTTTGTCTTTCAGAAGTATGATTTTGTTAAAAAAAAAAAAAAAAAGAGGCCAATGTCTCAAAAGTTTCTAAGAGTTTTGGGATCTGTGTTTAAGGTTTTGAAAAACTAGAATGGATTTCAGGAAATGTGATTTAGAGGTTGATAAACCTGTAAATTAAGAAAGTTCCTTCCTTCTAGCATAAAATTGAGGTCTGAGGTCATCTTACAATAGTGACGATGGTTTTTGTGACTTTGTGATGGATTTTTTCCCCCCTCTGTTTCCTACAGTTCTTTACGTGTCAGAATTTTGTGCGGGGTGTAGCTGTGAGGGCTGCTGACTGGTACGGAAGCTGAAAGGTTTAGGGGAAGACGTGACAGGCGAGACGGATGAGGGAGGGAGGGAGGAGAGGAGTGAAAGTGCAGTTGGAGTGTGGGAGAAGATGGAGTGATAGGGGAAGAGAGAAGAGACAGCGAGCGCACGTTCTCCTCTCTTCAAATGAAGATGGATGAGGGAGGCCACCCTCCCTCACTTGCTCACCGCTCCTGGGTTATTGATGGGCTCTGGGGGTCATAGGTTACGGAAACAAAACCCCAGCTTCCTCTGTGTGCTCCGTCTGTGTCTACCCCCTCAGTCAAGGTGTTTGTGGGATTCTTGGGGTGGGAGTCGGGGGCGGTTGGGAAAATGGGGGCACAGGCGCATTCATGCTCACGCACATCCAAACACATTTCGATCCTGACACGTCTTACTGAGCGAATCCATCATATTACACACTCTGAAAAACCTGTCCTTTACTTGTATGCTTCTAGGAAAATAGTATAAAATCTTTGCATGAAACGTCAATAAAGTTTCATTCATCCAAGCATTCTTTAAGGGCTGTGGTCCTTCGATGGCTTTACACAACTCCCGTGGCAACAATCCGTAGTTTGGTTCCAGGACTAGATGGAAAAAGTGCATAAACTGGACATTTCTGAGCCCGTGTTTGTGTGTGTGAGTGTGTGTGGGGCTCCATGGGCCTGTTAATCACAGCGACCTCACACAAAGTCAGTAGGCAGTGGAGGTTATCATTGAGCCATCCATCTCCATCCTTCAGGCCAACAAGCCGTCGTATTACTCTCCGATTTACTGCTCTCCCAGTCTTCTGCTTTGACTGGAATGCTGTCGGCAGAGTCGATTGCTATCAATCATCTGGAATGCTGCCTGAAATAATACTAGCTTTTAAGAGATCAGACATCGCTAAAACACTTTAGTGGAATACTGCATTATTTTTTGTTCCTGTATGTCACTTGACTACTGACCTTGAAGTCACTGCCTGCTTAATTCTATTAAATGCAAGGAGATTCAGCTTTGATTTGTCATTTTAGATTACGCACCGGGGTCTGCGCTTGTTTGGAGACTAAACAAGCTAACAGAGTAACGACTCTTCTGACAGCAGGCGAGAGGAGCTGGGAAACAACATTCATGTCTTATCTTAGATACATTGACAAAAAGCAGATCAGACAAAAGGATTTGACTTTTTATTCTCTGGTTTTTATTCACAGTGTCCACACCTCTACCTGGCTCCGTCGGACAGAGTATATTGAATTACTCAACTGGAATGTAGTTCCTTGGAATTTGATCCGATTAGATTTGAACTCGTTCAGTTTTCGGATTCTTTTGGATCCTGTTACTCTCCAAGTGCTGATATCTGTATTGTAGACCTTTGCTCTGAAACTGAAACCACTCTTTTTTTTTTGTTGGTTCATTTTTATTACAAGAAAAAAAGAGTTGCGACTTACAGTTTTAGTAATGCTTTTGATTTCCCCCTTCTTTCCCTTTCCCCTTTGGCAAGGTTTGAAGGGTGAACGGTTAGAACCGTCGAGGTAATTGACGTTCATGACGAATGTGGCAAACGTTGAGAAATTTACTATAAATAGCATTTGTTTTCCCAAGAAACTGGTGTATCTCGAAAGTGACTCCACATGTTCTCCGTCCCTTTCTCTTCCAGTAACCCGCAGCTTTCCCCTGTTTTGGAGAACGCCCAACCACGTAAAGGAGACTTGAACAAAATAAAATGATAATGGTTTTTAAAAGGGGAAAAAGATTTGACTTCGATTTTTGATCTCATTTCCAAGTTCTTTGTGTGGAGTAAAAGTGTCTGATGGTATTAGGGTAATTGCTATGCATAGGAGTTTTGTAGTGAAGTAGGCGGGTTCCATATGGGTAAGAATATGGGTTTCTTTTGAGAGCTGTGACGTTAATACTCTAAACATAAACGTGAGCGAGTGTAGGGCTGAAACTGGCATCCGGGTCACTGTTAATGGGAAAATAAAGTAAAGGCAGGGTACACAGGTGGCGTGCTGATTTTGGACGTAAAGCCCTCAAAAGCTTAAGGAAAGCTTGTTCTTTTGTGGCTTCAAAAATTCTTTGTACCAACGGATGAACATTTACCATTTTGATAGGCAAGAAATAGAAGAAAAGCGGTGCTATACTTATATGAAGAAATGTACATCAGATATGTTTGGCGTTGTCATTTGCTAGTACCTTAGATATTACATATGAACCTCTTACCCACTAACAGCACTTTAACTGGTTGGTGCCTAATCCAGCGGTCACGGAGTGAAGGGCGGAGGAACACTCTGGACAGATGGGCAGTCCATTGTTGGGCGCAACTAAACTTATTAAACAGAAAATTGTTTACTGTAGAAAAGTAGGCCTTCGACCTTACCAGTAATTCCACACATCACACATTTTGTCCCATTGCTCATCAGCAAACGCACTTTTCAACTTTTTAACCTCCTAAAACATTTTAATATGTGCTTTAAACAAGAATACTGTCAAATTATTATTTACATTCTGGTCAACGTAAAGACGAATGCTGCTAATTACAGCCTCAACATTACACTCCTAAAACATAGGCTACCCTGTACAGCTTTAAGTGGTGTCAGTCTTTTGAGTTGTGTGGTCTCACTCACACAAAGGGCTCTTGAAAGAACCTTCCACTGAAAAGTTCTTTAGGGAACCAGAATAAGGTTCTGTTTGGCACTTTTATTTTGAAGATTGTAATAACTTAATTTCAAGATGTTCAAAGTAAGCGTGAAGACTAAGTGGAAAATTCCAACAGAAGCAGTGCAGGCAGTGAGCTAACCCTGTCCTTTGAAGTCACTTGCTGAGTATTTATAGTAAGAATTCCATCTTTCAGTCTAGTCTTCTCTGAGAGGCCTCACCCTGCTGGCAGGGTGAGGCCTGGTCCTCCTAATGTGGCAGTGATGGATGGAGGTGGCAGCGCCTGCTGGCATGCAGACTGAGGGATGAGTGAAGGAGTGCCCACCTGGCATCAGTGCGGTGTAGAACTGGTGGGATTTCTAATTCCTCTTCTCTTTCATTCTCTCCTTGTTTTCTGTGAGCCAGAGTACCAAAGCATGGTGACCTGTCAATTATAATCCTCGCCGCAGATCAGTGTTGCTCACACACAGACAAACATGAGCGTGCACGCCGAGGCGCCGGGCGTATATAAACAAATCCGGAGTGCAAATTTCACATTCTGCTAAAAGAAGCTGGAAGTGGACCTTTGATCTCTGTGTCATCGTCTCTGGGAAAACAAATGCACAGAATGTTTCACACCCTCCGTCCGTCTGACACACTGCAGCAAGCAGAGCCTAGAAAAGCGCTGCGGCCGCGTGTCAGCTCTCTGCTCTCACAGCTTTTCAGCTCCACAGCCCGCCTGTGAACCACCCGATACATGCCTGTTTTTTATTTGCTCTGTTTAAGCCTCTGAATCTTATGAATTTTATGATGGCAGCATCTGCGACTGGACCGCTTTCAGACAACTGTCACTGAATGACATCTGTTTTATTTATTTTTTTTTATTTCAGTGAAAGTGGTTTAAAATTCCTACCCATTGTTGCCGTGTAAGACTAATCCAGGGGCCTACTCAGTATTTTCTGATGGATGTTCCTCATCTTTTAATTGATTTTCTAATCCCTCATATTTTACATGGGGCCCTCTGCCCACAGAAGCGTCTTCAACTGGCGTGCATTGTTGCCATTTGATTTGTTAACATTTTCCCATGCTCTGGGGTCTTTTTTGAAGGCCCAGGAAATGGCTTGCTTTTATTTACATGAGAAAACCATCGTGACTCAGCCTCTATTCCAGGTAATGACTATTCTAGACCAGCGCTACACCATGGCCCCTCTAGTCTTTATTAGAGACAGCTCAACAGCTGCAGGTCATCAAAGCCGTCATGGAAGCTGATACGTCTGCTCTGTTTGCTGAAATCACTGTAAGCTCTAAAACAATCACAACGACTGCTTAGGTGACGTTGTACCGGTAAGGTCATTGCGAGTATTTAGCAAGGATGTTAGTGGATGAGCAATTCTAGTACTTTAGCTGAATGGGAAATGATGACACATGGTTCTCAAAAGGGCTGAAACTGGTGTAAGTATTTCACTGGTGTAGCTGCAGGACACGTAGTGTGGGGGTCCCTTTAGAGTTGGTTGAGCCAGTGGGATCAGTGAAGCAAAACATATTGTCATTTTTTTTTCCCCCATTATTTGAATATAAGGTTCATAATGGGGGGACATTCTTTTTTTGCACTCTTAGTCAAAAAAAGGTTGGTGGACTTGGGAACTGTAATAGGTGCCCTCTGTTAGAAGATTTTAGAAGGACCATTTTTAGAAAGGTTCTTTAAAGATAATGAAAAAAAAAAAAACTAGACAAACATTTAAGCATTATAGTATCATCAATATCCCAAAGAATCACTTAATCAGTAAAAAAAACCCCAAAAACCCAACTATATCCCAAATGGTAACTTTTACAGGGGCAGGCAACAACTTTAGTTACTTCTAATGTAAGTCAATGTAAAGAGTTAAAATAAGTAATTCTGGAGCATTTTAATTGATTGACGTGATGACGTGAAGGTCAGATCCATATCAAAGGATTAAAAAAAATAAAAAATAGAAATAGTTTTTGATTAGCAGTTCTCTTAGTAAAGCCAGTTTTAAAGGGAGTACTGAAACTTTCCCGTATTGTGTTGTCATGGGATATTTGCAGTTTCTGTTTTCCCCAATACTCTGATGGGATTTACCACTCTGCCTCTATTATTTGGTGCCTATCATTTCCTCCATCATGCTTTAGCTAGTTCTGTCAAAGCCAAAGACAGTTTCGCTGTTTATGCATGGACATGCTGAGTCATGTGATACACACGCTCAGACCCACCCAGCAGGTCCATCTACAGAGACTTTTGAGGGCTTTCCTACACACCTAATATGCAGGTGTGAGAGAGACATGGCTGAGTGGAGTCACATTAAACTAATAAAGTACTTCAGCTGATGGACCTGAATCCAGATGGAGGAAATGATGGTAGCTTGTACGTGTGTGTAAGGTGAGCTTGGGTAGGGCAGTTAGTGTAGCCTTCCATGTAACTGCAGGTGTGTGTGCAGTTTGGGTCTTTCCCATCTTTCCCATCCCAACTGTTCATTTCCTCTGAGGAAATCTGTTTAGCTTACTTAAGAACTTACGTAGATCAATAGGCCTCTTCAGTTATATAAATATGAACTGACATGTTGAGACAAAAATGCCAAAAAATGAAGTGTGCTTTAAAGTGTTTTGGATTTTGGTGTGTGAATTTGTTGGTGATGGAATACTCAAGCGTTCCTCCCACAGAAAGAATTAGACTCAGAATAAGAAAACTTTATTGATCCCGGAGGAAATGTAATGTCTGCAAAGACGCTCCGAGACACAGAGACAAGAACACTATAAAATATAAAGTCTAAATAAATCCAATAAAATTCTGTAGAAAAAAAAACCCTCAGTATTAAAATACACTATGCAATATACAGAAATGCTGGGCATAAATACTATAGGTAAGTAACACAGTTAAGTGAACTCTACTGACAAGAGACGGTAGTTAGGAGTATATTATCACACATAGTAGAGATATTATATCACTAACATTGACATAAGCAGTGCTACTGCACATGTGAGACTATTGCATGTAAAACACTGAAGAAGATACATAAGATATAGAAAGAAGGATAGATGGTAAAACTTTAATTAAACCCTGCTGTGTAACATTGACATAACCTTCCCATTCACATACTGTCATGTGTGATGACAGATCCTGTTCATTTATACAGCAGTGTCATGTTACTATTACTGGCATTTGTCATGAAATTTACTGTAATGTTTGATGTCCTGACCTTTTATTAGCATATGACAAACTGTTATTGCATCAGATACCGTAATATCTGGCCATTTATGACAATGCAACAAGTTATATTAAAGGACATGATCTGTCATGTCAGTTCATGACATGGCTATCCTAGTGTTATGCAGTCGGGTTTAAGTGTTGCTGAATAAACTAATGTACCCAATATTATGGGGACATTAATAGTAAGAGGCTGTTGGGACCACCTGTATTCACTCGCTTCCTTCAAACCCACTTTATAGTCCTTTGGATCATAAAAAGTTTCTAAAATAAATCTGCCTCGGTTGGATGTCATATGAATGTGCACACATCAGACAAGTGTTCACCAACTGTTGAGTTTCATGTCGCCCCCCCCCCCCTCTTTTCAGTGGGAAGAGAAAAACAGCTGGTAAGAGCAGCAGGCAAACAAAAACATCCCTGTCCTGGACTGACCCTGGGCTGTGCAGTAAAGACTAGTGATCTAATTGTGATCTGAGATCTGTATCTCTGTAAATCTCAGGACTCCACATTAACGCATGTGAAGTGAATGGTGCGTGGGGGCTGTAGACTCTTGCGCTCAGATGGCTGGCCTGTGGCCACTAGGCGGCGCTGCAGCGTTGCAAGACGCTCTGAAAGACCGAGCGAAAACGGCGTGGAGCAGCAAATATTAAAAACAGTGCAGAAAAGTGTGAAACTCTGTATTTACTTTGTTTCGGGGGGAAAAAAAAACAGTGCAGAAAATAACAACAGCGAGAAAACGCACCGAGGGAATGGACTACGCCAACGCGAGCAGGACGAGATTTAAAATCCATCAGAAATTCCACCGTTTAGCAGGACACCTCATAAAGTGTCAAATTAATATTTAAAAGCATTATTTCTCTCTCTCCTCATATGTTTGGGCATGTTCCTGCTCGTGTTATTAGAATTAAAGTCCATTTGAAAAGGAGCTGATGTAGATGTTGAAGTCGCATGAACTGTATGGAACACGGGGGCATCTGAGGATTTTTAATGTACTTTTAGGAGTTAAGGAGTACTGCGTTTATGTCAATATGATACTCTCTCTCTTTCTTTCTTTATCCTGGTCCCCTGGTCCGGGTCAGTGCTCTGTAGTAGCGGAGGATCATTACATAACTGACCGCGTAATGATGACCAGGAGCCGAGCGCCACTGTAACCGCTGGAACACGCGACACTGGCACCAGCCTGGCTCTGCGCTCCGAGCGGCACATCTGCTCCTCACGCAGCGCAGGAGGAGAGTCTGACAGTGTGCGAGTGTGTGAGTGTGTCTGTGTGTGAGTGTGAGTGTACAGCAGTGTGAGGATAAGCGCTCGCGCCGTTCTGAACGCTCCCCTCTCCTCTGCTGCGCTGCCCTCACTCGTTTGCGCAAAGCGTGAACCGTGTGTGTGTGTGTGTGTGTGTGCGTGTGAAACGTGGTCCATTTGGGTTAAAGCGCATTTATCAGAACTGCAGTCCGAACAAATGAACCATCTCTTTCTCCACCCCTCTCTCCGCTATGACGCACGGTGCCCAGGACGTGCCCAAGAGCTGGACACGCTGTAAACAAACAAACAAAAATGAACCAATTCCTCCAAACTCACGTTTTCCTAATCCTCTCCATCCCCGAGTCCCCCTGAGCTTCTTTTGCCCTCAGTCTCCATTCAGTTAAGCCGAGTGGAGAGTCTGTGCGTACGGACTGTGTTACAGTTGAAATGGTGTGGAAGTAGTTTCAGTGCAGGTCGAAATGTTGTCGGTGTGTCAGTGAAACGCCCCCATTGTGTGTCGTGTGTTCAGTTCAGTTATTTTTACCCCGTTTTTCCGAGGGTCCTGTTTCTGTCGCGCGCTCTGGCCCGGTTTGGAGGCGCGCAGATGGCGCAGATGGCTCCGTGTTTGCGCGCAGTTTAGCGGCGCTGTGCTGCGGCTCCGCACGCGCACACTGCTCAGTGCGGAGTGAGTAAGAGTAGCGCTCACCACTCGCGCTGCGTGATCTCACTGCGCCGCAAGGTGAGACAGGCGCGCGCGAGAGAAGCGCAGGTGCCAGAGCTAACGGTAGAGGGGGGACTCAGAATGAAACAAACTTTTAACCTCGTCCCCACTCCCTCCCTCTCTCTCCCTCCCTCTCTCTCTCGCTCGGGCATGTGTCCAGGTCTCGCACGCTCCCTCCCCCCCCTCCTCCGTCCCGTCCCGTCACGGTGGGGTGGGGTGTGTGTATGTGAGGGGGGGGGGGGCCGCGCGCGCGCTGGCGCACCGCCGCCTCACTGCCTCCGCTATATAAACACACAGAGCGACTCCAACTCACGTTGAGAAACTGAGAAAGTGTATGTGAAAAGAGAGAGAGAGAGAGAGAGAGAAAGAGGAGGAGAGAGAGAGAGCGCATCAGAAAAGAGGCAGAGAGAGACTGAGCGAAGTCACTTAGAGCTTTTTTAGCGCTCCAGCCATCAGCATCATCCGCGCGCAGACTGCACAGGATTATTCCTCCAGTTACTAAACTCCAGTGCCTGCTTTAAACAGATTCCAGGTCAGAGGAGGTTTTGTTTTTGGGTGAAGACATTTTTGAGGACTTTTCTCTTCTTCTTTTTTGGTGTCTATAAGTTTGGTCTGTTTGAACTTCTCCCACGTGTTTGCACTGTAGTCTGACAAGCCTCCAAATTTCACAGAATCTCTATTTATTAATATTATTATTCTTGTTATTATTATTATTATTATTACTATTATTACTATTTTTATTGTAGTTGCCGCTGGGTTTCAGTTAAAATGAAGTGCCAGGGGTTAGGCTCGACTTAACCCAGTTAATGAAAGTCTGATCCAGAAATCCTCATTAAAGTTCACTTCCACTGAGGTGAGAGAGGTTTTGGCGCTTCCATCAAGCGACTTTTTTTCTTCTTTTTGTTGTTACTGAGCATCACTGCGAGGAGTGAGTAGAGCTCCTCTGTGTCAGTACTCTACCTGTCCGGCAGAAGTCCCACAGCCTCCTTCTCCCCCCGCTGGGCCCCCGGGCTGGCCGTTCTTGCTCTGTCTCTCTCCGCGATGCTCTTTCAAGGCTTCGACGTGCTCTCGGCTCTGGCCACGCTGGCCGCGTGCCTGCTGTCCGTGGCTCTGCTGCTCGCGGTGTCTCAGCAGCTCTGGCAGCTCCGCTGGACCGCCACGCGCGACCGCAGCTGCAAGCTGCCTATGCCCAAAGGCTCCATGGGCTTCCCCATCATCGGAGAGACGTGCCACTGGGTCCTGCAGGTAAGACAGTCACACACACACACACACACACACTCACAAGCTCTCAAGCTCTCAGAACAGCCTCACACGCCACTTTCCACGGATCCAGAGGGGGTGAGTTGTCACGTTTGACTGTGTTGAAATGGTGATGATGATGATGATTGTGATGATGATGATCAGCACGCGGAGAGCCGCCCACGTGCGCCCGGCGCTCCTCGTGTAGAAGCTGCGGGCCTCCCCCCGGCGGACCCCAGAGCAGAGGCTGCCGATGGAAAAGGGGGGCTCGCGCGCCACGTGCGGTGCGGCGGCACGTCTGGCTGCTTCTGGCGCGCGCCGCTGCAGCTACTGTTCTCTCGGAGGCGCGCGCGCTCCGCAGCTCCGTACCGAGGCCGTCCGCCGCGAGCGGTAGTGGAAAAGCAGGCGCGAGCCCAGAGGAGGCGTGTGTGTGTGTGTGTGTATGTGTGTGTGTGTGTGTGAGGTGAGGTGAGAGTGCAGCGGCTGCCACGTCTGGTGAGTTCCACCTGGGTCTTCTGCACTAATGGCTGCTTGGCTGAGGCTGCTGGAAAATACGTGCGCGCGAGAGCACGCGGCTGCACAGTTACTGTTTGTCACCGAGTAGTAAAGTGAGCGCGGGTTTGAGGAACCTTTCTGCTCTGGATCATGATCAGTAGCCCCGTGCACGCGCGTCTCTGTGATTAAATCATGTTTTTTTCCTGTGTGTGTGTGTGTTTGTGTGTCTGTATGTAAGTGTGTATGTGTGTGTGTGCATGTGCGTGTATGTGAGACTGAAAGTATGAATGTTATATATTTTAGATGCCAGTTTTACTCAGAAGGGTGTGAATGTGCTGTGTGTGTGTGTGTGTGTGTGTGCGTGTGTGTGTGTGTGTCTGAGAGAGAGAGAGAGAGAGATAGATATAGACAGAGCGAGAGAGAAAGAGGCAGAAAGTATGGATGCAATTTAATTTTAGGTCCAAATTTTAATCAGAGGG